>JBBMJZ010401309.1:0-13321 GCA_037833815.1 Zingiber zerumbet
CTTAAAGCAAAGCTTGGATCAGAAGATCTACGGACACAGGTAACCGTCCCATAAGAACAGATTTCTTTTGTTTGTTTTCATTGTTTGATCATCACTATGGTGTTCATCGTATATGCAGGATGCTGCTGCATGGCTTGAGTATTTCGAGTCGAAGGCTCTCGAGCAACAGGAAGCTGCACGAAATGGTACTCCAAAGCCTGATGCTTCCATTGCTAGCAAAGGTCATCTGAGGTAAATAAAACCATTACTAAGCAGGAACATGATGAGGTTCAGAAATTTTAAATGAAACAAGTTGCGAAGTTTCCATTTGACAATTCATGAAGCCATTGTTGAAGACCAAGCTAGTAGAGTTAGTTTCAGAAGTGGTTGTCAAAATGTAGTCTAGCATTGTTCTGAAAAAAAAAATCTAGCATAGTCTTTTCTTTACTTCCCTGTCTTGCTTCTCTACATTTTATCCGGTTCGCTGACTTCTGCTGCACTTACAATGCAGTGTGTCTGACCTTTTAGATTATATCAACCCTGAAGCAGAACAAAAATCCAGAGAACTTCAAAAGAAGCAAGCCCTTGCAAAGGTTCTGATTGGTCTTTACAAGGCATTATTATCTACACAAGTACTTTTTGACATGCGTTGACTATGTTTTCTTATCTTTGCAGATCAAAAGCAGAAATGAACAAAACCAATTTGAAACTGTTGAGATTGACGACGACCAGGTTGATATGCCAAAGCAGGAATGGGTGGCAACCAATGACAAGGAAAACAACTCCTACATTCATCCACCCATGGAGCTTAAGGATGAGAAACCCAATATCGTCGTCATTAATGTGTCAAGATCGAATCCAGAGGAAGATGCCATGGAGGAATATTCAACTGAAGAAGGATGGCAAGAAGCTTTCTCAAAGGCACGATCTCTTGCAAACCAAAAATCTGTATCAAGGAGACCTAGTTTGGCGAAAATCAATACAAATTCGCTGAACAATGTAGAAAGTCCACGATATCGAGCTAGAACTTCCCCCAACATTTCTTCTCCTGGAACGCCAACAAATGATGATAGTATGCCTGCTGCTACTAGCCCTGCTTCAAAGAAGTTCATCAAGAATTTAAGCTTCAATCAGAAAGCAAGCAACATTCCTGTTTCAATGGATGCAGATCCTGCCACCACTGCTATGGCTCCCAATTCAGTTTCTTCACCAATTGCAAACACTAGTCCCTCGACAAGGAAAAACTTATCATATAAAGATGTGGCATTGGCTGCTCCAGGAACTATCATCAAGGTCGCAGATAACCATGATATGGAAATGTCACACGCTATAAGAGAACAAACAAACTATGGTTCTAAAGGGGAGGTGAGCAAACATAAAAATATTGAGGGACGCAAACATGCATCTACTCATGGAGAGTTTGATGGCTCTGTTGTGGAAGGAGATAGCAAGGAGAAAATGAATTCTATTGTGGTAGAAACATCTCTGCAGGAGACAAGTCCTGTTGTGGAAGAAAAAGATAGCAAGGAAGCTCCTGCAGTGCAAGAATCTTGTAAAATATCAGTGATATGCCATGAAGTGAAAGAATTAGAATTAAGAGCATCTGCTTCAGATGGAACTGCTGCTATGCACGAACCTGATGCCCCTGGTTCTGCCGAAGAAGTGAGCAATGTAGGTGAGGAGATGCAGGAACAAGTATCAAGTGGATGTGAAAGTGAGCCAATAAAAGAGAAGAACAATGAGACAGCCAAAGAGCCCATCAGCAAACTTTCTGCAGCTGCAGCGCCATTCAATCCATCCACAATACCAGTTTTTAGCTCAGTTCCCTTGCCAAGCTTCAAAGATCATGGGGGAATTTTACCACCGCCTGTAAGTATTCCTCCCATGGTGGTAATTCCTGTTCATAAGCATCTCCACCAGTCTGCCACATCAAGGGTGCCCTATGGCCCACGGATAACTGGGGGTTATAACCATTCAGGTTATCGTAGTCATCGGAACAAACTGCCATTTCAGAATGGTGAATTGGCTTCTCAGGATGGTAACTCATTGAGTCCAACAATGAATCCTAATGCCGCCGAATTCATTCCTACCCAGCCATTGATTCAGAGCAACTACCCAGTGTCCCCAAGCGACTCTCAAGCATCAGCAAACAGTATGTCAGTCTCCCCTCAATGTTTACCTTCATCACCAGAAAGTTTGATGGAATCACCAACTCCAGTTTCTGCCTCTGAGTCACAAAGTAAGGAAGCTGACAATATCACTAAAGTTGAGCAATCTACAGAAGGTACAGATGCGACTATCAATGCTGAACAGATTACTCCTGAACAGATTACTATCTCTGATGACCTTCAACTAGCAGATAATGCGCCAGAATCAGCAAGGTCTATCGACAAGCAAAAATGTTGGGCTGACTACAGCGACGGCGAAACTGATGTTGAGGTTGTGGGTTGAAGACAAAGGGGCATGGTCTAAAGCGAGAATAAGTTGATGCTGGCTATGATCAACCTACAACTCGGACCTTTTCACAGAGAAATTTTGGGTTGTTTTCTTTGCTTCTCCTCTAGATTAAGCATCAAAGAAGGAGAAATTACCATGGAAGCTAAATTCTTAATGAAACTGAAGACAAGGCTTATCATTAACGCTAGTCCTTGCTAGTCCTGATCCAGAATAAGTGATGGTTATGTACTTCGATAGAATTATGTACCTTGAGGAACCCGGCTCATGTTCATAACTATTATTTCTCCATAACTGAAGAATGTGAGAAATAAAATTCAATTGTAATTCCAGACTTCCCCCCTGCAATTTTTCTACAGTCACACCTGGTTTATTCCTGGAAATTGTCTTTAGTTAGATTTTTTTATGCACCTAGTTATCCATCACTATTATATGAATTATACAACAAAAAAAAAACTCAATAGTTATCAACAACATAATTGCAACGTCATTATCTTAATAATGTTAATCCTATATGGGTAGGAGTTTAATAACAAGAATTTGAAACAAACTTCTCTGGTGGCATTCAAGTTGTCACCGGCCCTGGAGTCTTAATCGAGTAATCTATGAAATAATCCGGAATATTTGTATCTGTCAAAAAAAAAATAAAATAAAAAATCGAACTATACCTCTCTAATATTTAAGTCATATTCGAGTACCAACTCGCGGATAAGAATTTAATAATCTCGATGAGAGAAACTTTGAATAACAAAAAAAATTAAAAATGTTAAAATGCTTAAAAATAATTCACACCCCGTGTCAAACACTTTATCCAAATTCAACGTCCGTGTCAATTACTTTATCCAAATTGAACATCATCCAATCGGGAGCCGACAACGCACAGCTCCCGACCACCGTCGACCAATCCCGGCGAAACAGGCGCTTCGCCGTCTCCCAGTGGGACCGCCTAATTGCAGCGGGGCCCACGGCGTTCGACGGTGAACCCGCTTCCCCGGCGCCCAATTAAAGGATTTTTGCTATTATTAATATCCACACGATTAATATCCACCCGAAAATAGCAAGCGAACCGGTTTGGTAAATAACCGTGACAGCTATTTATAAATTGGGAAAAAGAAAGGCATTAATTTGGTTAATTTCTTTCCCCCTTTCGTTTCCTATCTGCTATTTAAAGTCTCGCCCCAGCGGGAACGGTCCTTTGGCAGGTGCGGTGAGACATTTCGTCGAACGCCTGGCCTGCCATTTCATCCGCCCCCAATCGGTCGAGATGATGAGATTGAACGAAGACGACATGTTCCCGTCGACGCCGGGGAAGGTCAAGATCGAGCGGGCGCACTCCATGAATCGCCAGTTCCACCGGTGCTTCGCCTCCACCGGCACCATGTTCCTGTGGGCGCTCTTCTTGATCGCGCTGACCGCCTCTTACCTCAGCTTCGAGGGCTTCGTCGATTCTTCCTCCCGCTACTTCAACTCCTCTTGGGGCGGGATGCGGTGGGAGATGCAGATCCGGACGTCCGCCACCCCCCGCCGCGCCGGCGGCAAGTCCGTGCTCCTCACCGGCGCCGCCGGCTTCGTCGGCACGCACGTGTCTATGGCCCTCCGCAAGCGCGGCGACGGCGTCGTCGGGCTGGATAACTTCAACAGCTACTACGATCCGTCGCTGAAGAAGGCCCGCAAGGCGGTCCTGGCGTCGCACGGCGTGTTCGTGGTGGAGGGAGACATCAACGACGCCCGCCTCCTCTCCAAGCTCTTCGATGTCGTGCCTTTCACCCACGTGATGCACCTAGCGGCGCAGGCCGGCGTCCGCTACGCCATCGAGAACCCGGCGTCTTACGTCCACAGCAACATCGCTGGTCTGGTCACGCTGCTCGAGGCCTGCAAGTCCGCTGATCCGCAGCCGGCGATCGTCTGGGCGTCGTCTTCGTCGGTGTACGGCCTCAACGAGAAGGTGCCCTTCTCGGAGTCCGACCGCACAGACCGTCCCGCATCCCTCTACGCCGCCACCAAGAAAGCCGGCGAGGAGATCACCCACACCTACAACCACATCTACGGCCTCTCCATCACCGGCCTTCGTTTCTTCACCGTCTACGGGCCCTGGGGCCGCCCCGACATGGCCTACTTCTCCTTCACCCGCAACATCCTCCAGGGTAAGCCCATCACCGTCTACCGCGGCAAGAACAGGGCCGACCTCGCCCGCGACTTCACCTACATCGACGACATCGTCAGGGGCTGCGTCGCCTCCCTCGACACCGCATCCAAGAGCACTGGCAGCGGTGGCAGCAAGCGCGGTCCAGCCCAGTTTCGCATCTTCAACCTGGGCAACACATCGCCGGTCACCGTGCCGGCTCTCGTCCGCATCCTGGAGCAGCACCTCAAGGTGAAGGCGACGATCAACGAGGTGGAGATGCCCGGCAACGGCGATGTCCCCTTCACCCATGCCAACATCAGCTTTGCTCGCGCCGAGCTCGGCTACAACCCAACGACCAACCTGGAGGTCGGCCTCAAGAAGTTCGTCAAGTGGTACCTCTCCTACTACGGCTACAACCCGAGATCCACCGCCAGAACTTCCAAAAGCTTGTAAAGATCCCTTTCCTCTGCTCCTTTCTACATTTTTGTTCAAATTTAGGTTCTTATAAAAATCACAATGGATTCTTTCTTCAAGAAAGAAGGAAACTATTAATTCTACTTCCACTGTCCTTGCGATTCTATTCGCAGTATTTTTCCTTCGTTCATATTAATCAAAATCCTGGTTCTCCGGCAATCCGCCCGCTCCCAATCGCCGGCGGCGGAGAAGATCGGAGCTCAGTGTCTCTTTTGTAAATTTGTCGCCATTAATGATGTTATCTTATCGAGATAGACACCTTGTGTTTTACGCATATGAGTTCCCGGGACACCCATCACGCCACCTTCCGTATCAGTGGCAAAATTCGCGGGGCCCACGCGCCGATCGGGAGTCCCCCGCGTGGTGCATCGGGGAGTGAGCGCCAGCTTTAGTGGAACCACACGGAATGATTCCGCGCGGTCGCAGCGGTGGAGACAGCTGGCCCTGGCCCAAATGGATGTCCCTGATCAGTGTTGATGCGCCTTTACAGCGCGTGTTATGTCCACAGCTGGAATATTCGCGAACAGCCCCTCTTTTTCAGAACCGACCTGCCTTCTCAGCCTACGTGGCGCTTGACGTCCTCCGTTTTGCGGGCCAGAGGATCTGAGCTGGCAGCAGAAGCGGCTGGTCTCGTTCCTGTCGTCTTTCCACTTCGTCCGACGATGGCGAGGTGCGAATCGCTTCTTCTCTCTTTGTATTTTCTCAGTTCGATCACAATCTCTTTGTTCTTCGTACTTCTATATCTTGCCGATCTGTGCTTGGGGTTTTCTTTAATTTGGATCCCCTTTTAGATTTTGCTGACTTCTTTTAATTGGATCGTCGGGATTTGTTAAATAATTTCATGCTTCTATATCTTCCAGATCAATTTTAGTCAACATAAGGGAGTTTTATATGATTTATAGAAAATGTTAAAACGCACATATATTGAATCCTGACTAATGATGTTAAAGAGCAGATTATCTTTCTAAATACTCCAGCATTCCAATGTTTAACAGGATTTCATATCTTGTTTCCCATATGTTATTGTGAATTTACTGAGAGGTAGATACAAAAGCTTATTTGAATTTTGTTATTTACTGAGAGGTTGATACAAGACCCCTTTATCATAATTTTTATTGATCAAGTACTCAATAACCTGTAAGTTGGTGTGTATACTATGTATTTGGAAAATTTGTTCATTATATCATCCAAATTGATGACCCTAATAATCGTGTCTATGGTAGATACAATTTGTTTCTTGTGTTCAGAAATTTTGATGTTCAGATAATAGATTGTGTTAATGCAATTGATTAAATCACATCGTGATGGCATATTACCTTGTACTATCTATCAAGATACATGTTTCCTTGAGTTCTATTTTAGGTTTAGGATGTGAGGATCAAAATCTACCTAAGGAGAACATTGAAGGATCACAGAACCAGATTCTTTATGATTACTACTACATTTAAAATTTAGGTGGAAACTACTTTGAAACAACGAGTTCCCATCCTGCCACTAAAGACTGTAGGTTGGGTTGTTCGGTAGGCGTGAATAGAATAGAATAGAATAGAATAGAATATAGAATAGAATGGAAGGGAATGGGAATGGAAATGAGATTGGATTAGAGAGGAATCCTTAGTGAAATGTTTAATTCCATTCCTATGTTGCATTATAGAATGAAGTGAAAATATAAATTATCCATTGAACATATGTAGGGATGACATTTCTTACAAAACCTTGTCAGACACATTCACAACTTGCAAAACTTGTTCATAGATTAGATGCATCTATAACTTACAGCCAAGTAATTGGCCACAGTGCATGGATGACACGTTAATCCACAATTAGTTTGATGCACAAGTAAATTATACATGGATGAGAGGTTATAAGAACCACCCATAATACCCAATGTTTTAGCAAGTAAATATTTTTCAGTCGATTTATGAGCTTTTCATGTGGAGTGGGATAGGATCGAGTGAGGGATGGGTTTCTTCGGAGTTTTTTTTAAGCCTGTAATGTTTTATTCAGGGGTCTACAACCTGGAATCTTGATTACATTTGGAAGGAGAATACTGGATTTCATTTTGATTCACTAAATACGCAACCAAACAGAGTGACAACTCTCATTAGGAATGCATCACTCCACTCCAAACACAACCTTTTAATTTATACCTATTAGAGCTAGTTGGTCGATGAGTAACCACCAACTGAATGATTCCAGCCTCGATTCCTAATTGGGATTCAGATTTTTAGGTTAGTTTGGATCATATGATTTTGATAATCAACCTTAAAGGCAAGATATCAATAGAAGGACAATTTTTAAAGAAAATACCTCTTAATATTTCAGCCATGACTAATCAATTCGTTAGTCACTAATTAATGTGAAAAAACATCCTTAAATTAACCAATCAATCATTAAGGCAAACATAGAACATGTTGAAGGCAAGTATGAAGAGAAATTATGGTTAGGCCAATTTTGATTTAAGGATTTTAACAATGTATTATTACACGGCCTCACCACTGGGAAACACATACATCACTAACCTCAAGGGCAGCTCAGTTAAAATATTAGGTTTTTATACTGATGAGACTAACCAGTTCAACCAGTTAATGGCCAACCAAAAGGGTCGAACCAAAATTCTGGTTGATTCAACCTCATAAATCAACTGCGATCCAGCAATCCAGTTTTGCACACATTGCTTAGCACAGCAACTTGCAGCTCTAGGAACACAATGTGCTCTGCAGTTCTCTGCAGGAGTTCCTCAACTCCAACACCACCTTGGCATCCAGGGACCATTCCCTCTAGCTTCTTAAGCTTCCTCACCACCCAATGCTGCGCTGGGCTCTTCTTCCTTGGTCGAACTCTTGAAGCTCTCCCTGCCATTGAAGAGATCCTGGCCAAGGGAGAGGAGGTTGATGCAGAATAAATAGGCAGGGAAAAGATGGCGAGTGTTCAGCTGGGGAAGTGATGGCAATTTATTGCCCAAACTGCCCATGCAAAGTTTATCATATCATGTAGAGGGAGATATTGCTAGTTTAGGACTTGAAATTGGTTGCTGCTCTGCAAGTCCACATGTTTTCATTTCATTGTTTATTTCTAGGTCCACTTGTAACTTGTGATCCAAAACTGAACACATCATAGTACGCAGTTTAAGATGTTGCTGCCTCTTTTGTGTACTGTACAGTAAAGCATAATTAAATAATAATTATTCGATCGATCGATCGAGCATTCATTCATTTTTAAGTATGCCTCGTACCAGTTTATACTGTTTACTTGTGTGAGAATATATATTCGTGCCCATAAATATTAGGACAATGTGTCTAAACTTGAAATTGTTTTGATATGCCACATGAACTTTCATTTGGTTGAGTTGGAGATTCCCAAATGAATTTTGAAGTTAAGGATCGAGCTAATGATCTCCGGACATGTCTATAATTGCCAATATGTGGATAAATGCACAAGATGTTTTTTTGTTTGTCGGTCAGAGTGAAAGATGAAGTCGGTCCCTCTATATTCTCTGAAAGTGGGTAAATCATGAGGGACCTTTGCTCTTGCACAGTTTCTTTTCAGTGAACAACATATACATGTGTTTCAATCTTATGAATCAATTTGCAATTTTGTTCAATTTTTGTCATCTATTGTTGATTTATCTTCTTGGATCTCGTCTAGAAGCTGAGAAGATAGAACAGCCGAAATACGTGGTTGGAATGTTGATCGAGTTGTCATAACACGGAGGGGAGGGTATGATGAGTTGTCTTCTATGTTGACATGCAAACAACGATCGGGTTGCCCTGATCCCTGGTATCCTAATACTCGATGCAGATTTCAAAAATATTTAAGTTGAATAAATATGAGAATAATGAAGTGCGTAAAGAATAAGCATGAAAAATATATCCTGGCCTAATGGGGCGCCCTCTAGTGGCCCAGAGGACATCAAAGGCGGCCTCATGTGTGAGAGTCGGTGGTGGCCATTGGATGCAACAGGGTCGACTGCGGAGCCAGCGGCCGTTGGAAGCGACCTAGTCGCGGAAGAGAGAGAAAGAGGGTTGACACTTGGCTAGCGACGCCATTGACCTCTTTGTCGTGAGAGAGATTAGAGGAGAAGAGGGAGAGAAGCGGCGTCGGAAGCGGCGTGGGGCAGCAGTGTGCGTGAATGGGAGAGAGGAGGTGATTGCTCGCTGGAGAGGAAGCGGCGGCAAGGGGGAGTCAGTGGCATCAGCGTGGAAAAGGTAGGCGGCGCTTATGCAGAGAAGAAAACGAAGAGCTGGGCTTCTGGGTCGCTCGTCACATGTGCTTCCCGATTTACCCTAATGGTCAATGGAAAACTTTTGTTAGACCAAACCGGTCACATCAGCTTGACGTTACCCAGCATAGTTAATCATTTATTTTTGTCCTCCAAGAGATGTGATTGTCCATCTATTTGATCAAGCTTAATCTCCGGTTGAATAGTTGTAAAAAGTAGAGTTATGTAAAAATATAAAATATTTATTTATTATCATCGTATTTCTTTTAATATCTATCTTTTCATAATAGTTGATGATCTCGTCTGAAAGCTAAAAAGACGGAACGATCGAAATGATGTGATTAGAATGTTGATCGAGTTGCCATGATCCAATGGGAAGGGTACGATGAGTTGTCTTCTATGTTGAACAAGTCATCAGAAGGTCTCTGGTCAACGCTATCTGCAGACAGCAACCGGATTGCCTCGGTCCCTAGCACCCTGATGCTCTAGGCAGATTCCAAAAATATATGAGCCGAATAAATAGTAGAATAATAAAGTGTGTGGAGTATGAAAAACATACCTTGACCCAGGGGGCACCCTCTAGTAGACTGGTGAGTTGGTCGTAACATTGATCCAGTCGTCATAACCCGGAAGAGTAAATGAATGTGAGCCAGATATGGAGCTGGATCTGACGGCATAGAGTCGGACACGACATGGATCGGGAAGGCGGTTCGCTGGACGAAATATGACAGTGGCATGCAAGCTGGGATATGACAATTACACACAAGCCAGAACACGGTACATAAGTTGGACAGCACGAAGACCGAAACATAGCCTTGGCTCGAAGGTCGAAACACAATATCGACTCAATGGCTGGAAAACCATATCAGCTTGAAGGCCGGAGACAGATCAGATCGAAGCATAATGGCAGCAGGGTCACGGAGGCCTGATCAACATCAGAGGCAGACGACAGCGCAGAACTATGCTAGAGATGGTCGGATATGCACCGGAGATGGTCGCAGGTGAGGCAACAAGAGAGGCGGTGGGTTGTAGCATCTTGGATGGCCGCGTGGGCTGACCATAGAGCGAGGGTAGTGATCCCAGAGCGCGAGGGGAGACCCTCGTCGTTAGAGAGGGTCGAGGGTGGCTGGTGGCGGCCATTGGAGGTGGCGGCCGTTGGAGACTGCGGCCGCTGGAGGTGGCGACCTTTGGAGGTGGCAGCGGCCTGGTGCGAGCACTAAAGGAGAGAGGATGTAGCCCTACTCAAGTGTCGGCAGAGGTGTCGAAGAGGGAGGCAACACATGACCCCCTGTGGCAGTGGCTGGTTGAAGCAGAAGTGGAGATTGACGAGCAACGAGGGAGGCGACGAGTACCCACTGGCGGCGACCTGGTTGCGGGAGGGGGGAGGGGGCGACACGTGCTGTAGGGGAGATCGTCTCTGACATCTTGCATGTGTGAGGGAGCAATTGGAGATTGCGCGAGGTGACGGTATGACTAAGGCGGCGGCGTGCATGAGAGGCAACGGGTGTGGCGGCTACGAGAAGCTGCCGACATTCCTGTGAGAACGTGGCTAATGTGCTAGGGCTATGCAGAGGTTGCAACAAGTCCGTCGGCGAGGCGTCACAGGACAAAGAGGTGGCATGAGCGCCAGCATACAGCGAAGGTGGCGAGAGGAAGTCGATGGTGGTTGTAAACAGCCTAGTCGCGAAAGAGAGAGACAGAAATAGAGTTGGCACTGATGCTGGGGGTAGGTCGCCATGGCCTTTGGAGGTCACCACCGAATCTCATGCATGAGGTCGCCACCGCGCCGCCTTCCTTGACCAGTGCCTCCTCCCCCAGCATCAACGTTGACCCTCTCCCACACATCCACCGATGCTTGAGTAGGGCTCCATCCTCTCTCCCTCAGTGCTCGTGCTAGGCCACCGCCACCTCTAGCAGTTGTCACCTCCCATGGCGGCCTTTGGCCACCCTCAACCCTCTCTAACACCGAGGGTCCATCCTCGTGCCCTAGGGTCACTACCCTCACACTACGGTCAACCCACATGGCCCTCCAGGACGCTGCAACTCACCGTCTCTCTTGCTGCCTCACCGTCGACCATATCCAGCAGAGTTCTGCACTGTCGTCGGCTTCTGATATTGTTCGAGCCTCCGTGCCACTGCTGTCATTATGCTTCGATCTGATCTGTCTCTGGCCTTCGAATCGATATGGTGTTCTGGCCTTTGAGCTGAGGTTATGTTCCAGTCTTCGTACCGTTCGACTTGTGTGTCATTGTCATATCTCGTCTGGCTCAGATCTAGCTCCTCATTCACTCACATTTATCTACTCTTTCGGGTTACAGCGACGGATTATCATCACGACCAGGGCCAGGGTATGTTTTCCATACTTATTCTTAGGGTTGTAAACAAGCCGAGCCGAGTTTTGGGATGTTCAAGCTTGTTTGATAAGGTAACTGAGACGAGTTAAGCTGAGCTTAAAATAAACCAAGCTTTTGAAATGATTGTTCAAGCTTGGCTGAGTTTATATTTTATTAGCTTGAGCTTGGTATGAGCTTAGTTCATTTAGATGTTATCAAGCTCTTAATTCAAGCTTAGCTTGAGCTTAGTTCGAGCTTGATTCGTTTAGATGTTATCGAGTTTTAAATTTAAGCTTGTTTATTTATTTGAAAATTTTAGTTGTTTGATTGGTTATTAAGTTTGATAATTTAAATTTATTTAATTATTTTATCTGATTATATTATTTATTTAACTTATTGAAAAGAGTTTTATTAATCAATATAATTCGTTAACATTGTTCACGAATATTTTTCACGAATGTTGTTTATAAACGTTGTTCATGAATGTTAACAAACTGAATATATATGTGTTCAAACTTATTTGTTTAGTTTAACGAGCTGTTCAATCTTGTTTGTCTAATTAATCTTATGTATATTGAACGAACATAAACAAGCTCTTACTAAGTTGAACACCAAGCTTGTTCACAAACGCTTAGTTTATTTATAGTCCTACTTATTCTACATGCACTTCATTATTCTACTATTTATTCGGCTCTTTATCTATTTTGAGGACCTGCCTTAAATATCAGGGTGCCAGAGACCAGAGTAATTCAGTTGCTATTTGCAGGTAACGTTGACAAAAAACTTTCTGACGACTTAATTAACATAAAAGATATCATACCTTGCTCCTCTAAGTCATGATAACTCGATCGATATTTTAGCTACATCATTCTAGGCGTTTCATATTCTCAGCTTTCAGACGT
Organism: Zingiber zerumbet; assembly: GCA_037833815.1. NCBI lineage: Eukaryota > Viridiplantae > Streptophyta > Magnoliopsida > Zingiberales > Zingiberaceae > Zingiber > Zingiber zerumbet. Next base: position 12,490 of record JBBMJZ010401309.1, read on the forward strand.
GAGATGGTATATGATGCCGCGCATTTATCAAAAATTGATTGACTCATGTTATTTTATTTTCTCTCTATTTTCTTGCTAGTTTGGTTTCCATAATAGCCTTTGCAAGCTTAACTTTTCACAAATGATTTTGTTTGAAAAATTCGTGAACGGATTTTATATTTTAATTAACCGTTTAATAATTAAAGGATGGATTAATTAGATTAACTAAGCAGCTGATGCAGTAAGAACCCTCAAGACTTGGACTTCCAACCGCCACGCGGAGGTAGAGCTGCATCGCCGTCAGATCCCGACCTCCTGGCACCAGCCTTTGCAACTCCTTGACCCTCCAGGGTTGGCCCTGACTTTTGCGGGCCCTTGGGCGAAAAAAGTAAAAGGACCTTTATAGGAAAAAAAATTACTAACATACAATTTGAATATAGTTTAAGCGAAAAATTGAAAAATCAATATATTTCATTTAAAATATGATAAACTCCATACAAAATACATTTATCAAGATTCTTCAAAAAGTACACCGCCATATAAAATATGTTTCCTAAGTTTCTCCAAGTAGTATCTACAAATATAAAAAAAAGTATGAAATAATCATTGAAAAAAATCTGTATCTTCTAGCATTTTGAGAAGCAAAATCATCAATAAGGTCTTCAAAATCAAATTTTTCTAACTCGATCATTTTTTATACATAAAATTGTCAAGTCATTTGCATTCAAATCATTACCATCATTTTCTCTCAATTCTTTCTGTTCATTTATTGCATGATTATGATCATCATTTTCTCTCAATTCTTCTCGCTTATTGATTGCAGGATTATTTAATTTTTCTTGATTACTCGATT
>JBBMJZ010401316.1:0-13318 GCA_037833815.1 Zingiber zerumbet
CAAATAAATATTCTTTTAAGATGCATGGTAAACTTGTAACTCTTGTACCATTAACTCCTAAGCAAGTATATGAAGATTAATTGAGGATAAAAATGAGAGTGAAAAAAAAAGATTGTGAGAAAAAAATGGAAAAGAAAAGGAGTGTGAGAAAAGAAAAAGTGAGGATGAGAGGAGTGAAAAAAAAAGAAACAAAAAATCTAGAGAGTAAAAAGGGAGCTTTTATGCAAAAGAAAGAGAGGTTAAGAGAGCTTTTTATTCTCAACATCCGATGATTGTACTTTTGTACAAGGAGGCTTATTTCAACACTAACAATCTTAACCCTTCTTTACCTAGTATTGTTAAATCTCTTTTGCAAGAATTTGATGATGACTTTCCTGAAGAAGTTCCTGATGGATTGCCACCACTTAAGGGAATAGAGCACCAAATTGACTTCATCCCAGGAGCAGACATTCCTAATCAACCAGCCTATAGGAGAATCCTATGGAGATGAAGGATAAAATATTTAATTTACATCTCTCATTTTCTTTAACTTTTTTTTCCTTTTATATCTTTACATTTCGTATTTATCTTCATTATTCTTTATCTCCTTCCAAAAGCATGGAGTTTTCTTGAAGAGCTCAGCATGGATACTAATAGAGGTGAAGTTTGATAACGTCACAAAAGATTGATGCCCTTCTTGTCACAGGTCATCTATAAGGTATACCTAGAATAATTGTTATTCAATTTCTTTTTCTTTTATGATCCTGTCTGCATGATTGTATCATGCATGTGTGTGGTATGTGTAATGCAATAAATTAGTCTATTTATCGTTAAGTCTTTCGCTATGCATGTTTACGAAATGTGTTTTTAGCACATACCGCATTGGGCATATCCCAACATAACTTCCATTAGATCTAATTTTTAATAATTTTAGTCTTTGCCTCCTAGATATTAAATTTATTTATTTATTTAATTATAGATAGATAGATAGATAGATAGATAGATAGATAGAGGCACTCAAGTTTCCAACCATTCTATGACAAGTTTGTTTTTTAAATTACTGACATGCTTATTTCTTATACTACTAATCATATTTTGTATTGTGATTGCCTTTAACTTGTAAGAGGCTTTTCCTCCTTTGGAAGATTCCAGAAAGGAGAAATACACTAGTGGACAATTGCTTCATGGATAGCCTTATATACTCACCTTAGGGGGTTGGTAACCCAGTAAATTTGGTGTTCTTTATCTTTCTTTGATTGTTTTAATTTTTAAGTTAATTATTCTACTGTGCAAACTAACAACTCTAATAGAAAATAAAAGGACCATGAAAAAGACTAGTACCTAGATCACGATAAACTTGGTCATGGGGATCAAATCAAATGAGGCTTATCAGTAGATCAAAAAAAAAGTCTATAAAAAAGAGATGGAGGTTCAAGTCTCTCTACTCTTTGGCTCTCCAACTTTGTGCTCAAAAGACAACAAGGCTCTACTCATACAACTGGGAAAGTTTCAAGAGGAGTGTGAGACGTTGAGGGCTTCTGGACTAACCGTCGACAAGTTTGTTTGTATTTACAAGCGTTTCTTTAATCCTTTATATTTATTCTTGTGTTCTTAAATATGTAAGAGGTTCCTTTATACGGTAGTGGACAGGCACCTCCTATGCATACAGAGCCTGCCTTGGGCCAGGGCTACCAGGGCCCTGCCTAGGGCCCATTGCTATATATATATATATATATAAGTTTTTCTTTTTAAAACAGATATATATACGTTTTTTTCCTAAAACCACCATTTTCTCATTTCTTCTCTCTCTTGGAGCCCCGTCGCTGAAACCCTCCCTTGCCAAAAGCCCTATTATGATCTGACCTTCGCTGCAATTCTACTCGCCATCGCCAAATCCTCCCTCATCGCACCTTCCATACCTCACAGCAACAACTACGAGCCCTCTGCTCTCTCTCAAAGGCGCCCTCCATCAGCGAGAGTAGTCATCTCTAGCTCTCTCTTTTGAATTGATTTTCCTGCCGGACCTACCCTGCCAAGCTCCCTTGCCAGTAAATGCTCATGCCTTTCATTTTCTTATTAATCATGTTTTGTTTCTACACAAAATTGGCAGTTTCCGCTCCATTCGATTTTAGGTCTAGCACCATTCATTTTTAGGTCTTAATCGGCCCTTTTCTTTTGATTGGTCACTTTGAGCGTCAATTTTTGCCAATTTTTTTTTCCAATTATGCATCAATTTTTATTAATTTTTTCCCCACCGTTTATCTTATTGTTGCTCCAGATTAGGGATTTGGTTGTAGTGTTTGAGTAAATAATATTATGTAGGAAACCTAATACACTTTCCAATTGCTTATTTTCCAATTGTATTATCCAATTTGTCTGGTGTCGCATCTTTTTGCTGATAAGTTTAGTTGAATCTGTACTACTTATGTCTATGGTTGCCTGAATAAATTTGACATGAGTGACTTGCTGAGTCCATTCTGCATCAAAAACAATTGACGCTTCAGTTCCTACAAGGCCAATAGTCTATGAACCAAATATTCTACATCATGACTTGTTGAGTCCATTCTACATCATGACTTACTGAGTCCATTCCCTAATTTTCTACAAGATTCATATTCATATAAACCAATTGCATCATTAGACACTACGTTTTGCCTAATTTTGCCTTTAAAAGTGAATCACGAAGACACTTTAAATGAGTTGCCTCTATATTTTTTTGTAGGTGTATTACAGTCGACAATTTAACTATATCCTCTGCATTTACTCTCATTTTTTTTCTTCTGATTTAGTGAAGAGGAAGTGAAGAAGAAGGTTTACAATGTCTCATGTGGGCAATACTTTGGATTTGGATGTGAAATTGATGAGACGTCCAATAAGTTGGAAGGTTTGTGTTAATTCTAAGGAACTAACATTTTTCTTTAAAAAAATATTTATTTTGTTCTATTTATCTGATGTTTAAGTTTTTATAAACTAAAATTTTTATGCCTTCTGAACTGAGTGACTAAGTACATCATTCTTCATGGAATGTTTTTGGTTTCCACATGATGTCTTAGTCAATTTGAAATTTTAAAAAATTTACGGCATTTTTGATTTTTTCTATTGCTAGGATTCCTTTACATAAAATTTAATTCATTTATACTGAGTTTTAATTTTTCTTATCAAGTAAAGTATATAAGTAATATCACTTTTTTGGGGATAAAAAGATTGTAATTCTTAACTACTCTCTTCAATATATTGTTTAAGTTGCTCAAACTCAAAGTGAATCAAAAGTTTATTGGCATAACCGGAAATTTAAAAAAAAAATAAGCAAAAAAAATCAATGCTTTCGGCAACTATGAGTGATGCTCACAGTCACCGGCCATGCCTGTCGCCCAGGTTATATATATATATGCATATACAACATTCTAATTTGCATAATTGTTAACAACTAAGAATTTGGACAAAATGATATTCACAATATAATACTTGAAAATAACTAATGATGACCTTCAAATATGAAGAAAATGTAGCCCGGACAATTATGTTTCTCCCTTTTGATTTCTCTTCTTATTTAACGTCTTTGATGAAGAAAAGGTTTATATAATGGATAGAGGAAGGACTATTTTGTAATCTTTTATTTACACATTCTATCACTATGTACATTCAATTATCTTTTAATTTAATTCGTTCATTTTCATATTGCATGAATATCAAAATAAGTTTTTTTTATCTTTGTTAAATGTATTCATTCTCATATTATATAAATAGAGAATAATTTCTTCCATCTCTTTTTAAATTCATTCATTCTCGTATTGCATAAATATAAGAATTATCTCTTCACAAATGAAACTATTAATTTTAACTGTAACTATTTAATTATGCTATTTAATCATAATAAAATAAAAATATGAGACATTTAATAGAGAAATCATAATAATATAGATCATTTAATAAAATAATATAGATAGAAAATAAAACTATTTCAACACATATGAGTATTAACAAGAAATAATAAATTTTTGCTAACACTATCATCCTTGTGGAAGGTGTGGAAAGGTCCCAAACCACACTCTTCATAATAGACATGCCACAAATTTTATGCGTGGAGAGTTAATGTCAGAATTTTACGGACATAGAAGAAACAAATTTATATGGATAGTGCATTACTATCCTAAATTTTATATTTTTTTATTAAAAAAAACTACTTACATCATATTCTCTTTCAATTTTTTAAATTTTAATTTATGCTATAGTGTTTCTCAAATTATAGAGAATGAAACTCTCTATCCTAAAAGTAAAATAATATTTCATTTCAATCTCTCTCTTTTCTTTTCAATCTCTTTAATTAAACTCTATACTATTACAAATATAATAAGGATGCTATGCTATATCATACTTTGATGCTATGCTGGAGTGTTCACGATACCATGCATCATAGGAGATCATACTTTTAAGGATGCTATGCTAGATCTTGGAGCATCCATCAATGTTATGCCTAAATCTGTGTTCCAAACACTTAGCATTGGACCCTTACAGCCAACTGGAGTAGTGATTCAACTAGCAAACAGAAGTCTTACTCATCTGGCAGGTGTAATCGAAGATGTATTGATAAGAGTTAAGGATTTGATTTTTCCAGCTGACTTCTACATTCTGGATATGGAAGGAGACTCTTCTTCTGGCCATTCACCCTAATCTTTGGTAGGTCATTCTTAAAAATAGCTAGGACAAAGATTGATGTGCATGCAGGAACACTCTCAATGGAATTCGGAGATACTATGGTTCAATTCAATATCATGGAAGCAATGAAATATCCTGTTGAAGACCATTCTTTGCTAGGAATTAATGTATTTGAAGAACTCCATGGTGAGGGCATACAAGATTGGTTATTTGGTCATGTTTACCCTATTCATTATGATGATAATGATATTGAAGCAAGTGATCATAATGCTAAATTAGTGTTTACAACTAATAAAGTTGCAGGAGTTAATGTGATGGGGACAGAATCTGAAGAATTACTTCCGTCTATTGTACAGCCACCTCAGTTGGAATTGAAAACATTACCATTAGATTTGAAATATGCATATTTACAGGACAGGGAGCAGTTGCCAGTTATTATTGCTGAGGACCTTTAACCTGAGCAGGAACAAAAGTTGTTAACAGTTTTAAAACAACATCAAAGAGCTATTGAGTGGATGTTAATAGACATTCCTAGCATCAGTCCCTCCACTTGCATGCATAGAATTTTCTTAGAAGAGAATACCAAGCCTATTAGACAGCCACAAAGAAGGCTAAATCCTTTGATTTCAAATGTGCTCAAGAAGGAGGTAACTAAACTAGTATTAGATAGTGAATGGGTTAGTCCTGTATAAGTAGTGCCAAAGAAATCTTGAGTAATTTTGATTGCTAACAAAGATAACCAATTAATTCCAACAAGAGTTCAGAATAGTTGAAGAGTTTGTATAGATTATAGGAGGTTGAACCAAGTCACAAGGAAAGATCATTATCCACTGCCATTCATTGACCAAATGCTAGAGAGATTGGCAAGGAAGTCACACTACTATTTCCTGGATGGATATTCTGGATATTACCAAATCTATGGTACATCCTTTGATTCATGTTTAGAGTGTTGTCTAAAGTCTTGAGCAGATGTGTAGAGATGGGCTTTGTCTTTAATTTTGAGAAGTGTCATTTCATGGTGAACTCTAGACTCGTAATTTTTCCAGGTAAGTTGAGATCAAGGTGGGAAGGGCCTTTTTGCATTACTAATGTTTTTCCTCATGGTGTAGTTGAGCTGCAGGGAAAAACAGGGGATGGTAATTTCAAGGTGAATGGACATCGATTGAAAAATTTTATGAAGGAATTGAAGAAATAGCGGAAGAAGGAATTGAAGAAATTGCGGAAAAAGGAATGAAGCTTCACAACCCCACATATTCCACTTAAAGGCGAGTTTGTTCCTTTTTAGTTCTTTTGAATTTTTATCTGGCCAATAAATTGTTAGTTTTGCTTGCAATTTCCTTGATAGTTAGTTCGTTTCAGCCTTTCCATTTATGAATTCTGATGCAATGCTGCTGATGGATGGGAAACTTTGGTTGAATTGAATTTTTAAACTTTAGGGATTTCATGCATAAGTGAGCCTTGTATTTAGGCATGAGTATGTTGATGGATGCTGTCTTGGTTGGTTGAATATGGATTTGAAGAAAATTCCTAGCGAGGACTACTTCAAGCCTATTGTTGAATCTGTTTATGAGTGATGATACTTACACAACTGAAACTCTAGAACTTGACCTATTTCTTTTTGAAACCACAGAAAGGTTGGCAGGCATTAAGATGATGAAAGAGTATATGATATTTTCCACAAAATATTCTGAATTCATATATCACTTGTCATCTCCACAAAATCTCCATATATTACTTGTCATCTTCTCCTTGAAAGTTTTGATGATTGACTTGATGAGTTATTTTGCCGGGACAAATTCTAAGTGTGGGGGAGGGTTGCATATGCTTGAAATTCAATGGTGGTTCTTATTTTAAGTTGGTTGGAAAAATTATTTTGAAGTTGTGGAATTTTGTTGAATTTACTAAATAAAATTCCAACTTGAAGAGGCACAACTTGGTGGGGTTGTTTGAATCAAATGCCATCAGGAGGTTTGAATGAGATTTTTCAGTATGGCTGAGAGTTGTCAACCAGTTCAAAAAAAAAATTGAGTTTTAGTTGCTGCTTTAGAACTATAATTTGGTTACATTCTAATGATGTTAAGGGAATCTTTCTTCAAATTCAATGCCTCACGGCTAAGGCAATTTGATAAGAGGCAAGGAACATATATGGAAAGAAGTTGTGGAATGTGGATGGTGTTGAATCTGATCTTGATTTGTAAGCGGGTTTGATCAGGATTGAATCTGTTGAACCTCATTAAGTTGGAATATGGTACTAATATAGAGCTATGGTAATGCAGAAACTCTTTAAGCTATAGCACCTGAACCTTAGATTTGATTTCTAAATTCTGCTGTAAGTTCTTGATGGATTTAAGTTGTAGAATTTAGAAACTTAAGCAAGCTGGGTGTGTGTAGTATGAATACATATTTTGAGTTCATATAATGGGCAATTTTCATCTGGAAGAAACATGGAAGCATAAAGAGTAGAATCTGTGTTGGAATTACTAATAGCTGAATTAATTTAGTGGTTCTTCAATTAGTATGCAAGAGTAACCAGGAAGATTGAGTTCATGAAAACTAAATTTCGGAAAGGAAAAGGAATTGTTGAACACTTGATGGAATTGTTGAAAAAAAATGGAATTATTAGAGTATCAATTTCGGTTGTTAAGTACTTTCCATAGATGGGTCAACCATTGAAGAACTTTTGGTTACTAACCTAAAGAGTTACTTCCGAAGATGAGTTTTATGGACATTCAGGGAGGTATTGGTTGTAATTTTTGTTGACCCATCAAGTCATTATAGCAAAACTTTCATTTTCTCATTGTTCCGTTTCTTTACTAATAAAGCAAGCCATTCCATTTAGTTTATCTTTGATTATATTCCAGATCTTAATAAACTTTTCTGATTAATGTTGTGCCAACGGAATACAGTGGGGGAGAATTTAGGAATAGGGCAAGCTTATGGTTGTGAAGTGTGCAAGTAACAATTAGGGGAGCTCCAGATTTCATGTGCATTGAATGTGAGAGTAGACTAGGGATACTTAGTCGGTGCAATTCTTTTCATAATCGGTCCATTCAAGTGATCCATTCAGCTATACTCATTGACCTATATAATGCCTGGATTCATGAATGCAATGATCTTTGTGAATTTAATGATCTTAATCAACCATCCTTTACGGCATCAATGAATTGTGAGGAATCTCTTCATGGAAGGTGATTTGTTTCTGTTTCCTTTGTTCAAGACGCATAAAAACTAAGTGTGGAGGAATTGATAGGTGGTTAATTTGACAACATGTTTGGGTGGTAAGCTTTTGATTTTGATTTTAGTTCATAACCAATTTATGGGTTGAAAACATATTTTTCCCTGGAGAGGTTCATCTTCAGCCGGTGGCAAGGAAGGATCCTTCTTTTTCCCTGGTGCTGATCAATAGTTTTCCTAGTTCCATTGTCTACCTTCTACAGCTAAGTTTCTGAAAATGTTTCTTGATTAGGGCTCATGTGAACAATCTGTAGGAGAGATACACTCCTTATCATTTGCTTTAAATATTTTCGGATCTTCAGTGATTGCTTGGAGATTTTCTGCACTTGAGATAATTTTTTTAAGCTTTTGGATTGTTCTCAAATTGGACTATAATGTTTCTTGATTAGTAAGGTTTAGATCAGCTATCCTTTTCTTCTCATAGTCCTCATTTCAGATTACTTGGTTAGACTATGTTAGAATGTTTCCATTCCTAAACAGTAGATTAGTTAGGCGAATGATTTTCCTCTGTTTTGTTCGTTAGCCTTAAATCTTGAAAACAATCCCCCCTACTTTTACCTTCAATCAGTTAGAATTAGTATTGGCAAAGATATTGCAATAGTCCTAGGGAAATGACTTGAGTTGCCCTCTACTGTATTTGCTAGGGATCGTAATTTAACTTTGATTGATACTTGTTTTACGACAAAACATGTCTAATGACTCTCCAATTAAAATCTCTATTATTATAAATATAATAATAAAAAAATTAAAAAGAAAATAAAAATAATAAAAAACTTAGGATAACTGATGTAATATATAGTAAAAAACAATTATTTAAATTTAATAAAATATATTATTTAATTTAAATTTTAAAAATATTATAAAGAAAAAGAGAGATGGGGGAGAATCACTGTATTGGGCAGTACTCAGAGTAAGCTGGCATTACGTGTCCAGATGTTGATGTGGTGCCAAGCAATTGGTGTCACCCCTTTTGGGGGAAAATAACCCTGGGTAGTACGCTCTAAGGAAATAGAATATAAGTCAAACAGTCAACTAAATGGTCCGATCCAAAAACAAACGAATCTGGTTTGACTAATAAAAACTTCTTAACTCTATCAGAGTGAAAATTAGGGAAATGAGGGCCACCATTTCAGTCAACTCATTTTGCTAGAATCTGAAATTTTTACATTTTGTTCAAAAAATCAGTTGAAGAACAAATTCGGCGCATGAGCCCAACCATGAATCTTCTTTCTGTTCCATTTCAAACAAAATAACTACAAATAGAGAAAAAGAGAAACAGATACCTCCACTCAGCCGCTTGTCTTTGATATATATATATATATATATATAGATATCTTTTCAGTTTATCATCTTATCCATCTTTTTTTCAAAACTAAATAAATGCATTCAAAAGTTAAAATTTCACCATTTGTTCGAGCATGTTTCCGAGATGTTTACAAGAAAGCATATTCGTAAGTCTGTAGCCTGTCTACCTATCATCACAGGACACAAGTAGCAGGGAAATATAACTCCACTGCACAAAACATATCACAGACATTCATAAAACCCAAGTTCGTGCGACTCAGAATCCACTGACAAGTAGCCTAAAACCTAATTATACAAAGATGCTCCACTGGCACTGGTTAGCAACGGAGTAGATAATCATTCATGCTGTCAACAACCAGCCGCCTTCAAGAAGTTGTCGAAAGGGCTTGCAGGAGGTAGTCTCAGACTTCGCAGTGGTTCCAGACGAGCAGAAGTTAGTTCTAACCCATACGAGTTCACCTGCAAATGCAACTATCAGAACTGAGAGTCATCTTTATTTTAAAATACTCGAGCATCACAACATATACTACCTTCTGCGTTAACTTTTGGTCATCCGCATTAGTTGGTGGTTGATCATTTGACACCGAATCATGACTACTAGTTAGCCAACTTGATAACTTTTTCCTTGTGCCCATACTAATAGCTTCACAGTGACTAGCCATTGTACCATAGGGGAGAGGGGAGGTTGAGACAGACGACCCAGCCACCTGACCAGCTACATGTAGTGCCTGATCAAATAAAATGCAACAATGGTGACAAAAGAATACAAGCACAACATAACTCTTGCCCAAGCAATGATGAACTTGAATTCATTTAACTCACGGATTGGATTTGGCACTGTCAATATAATGGATGAACTAATACAGACAAAAAAAAAAACTGAAAATAGGAAATAATACAAGTTCCAAAGCCACCAAATTAATTAAGCATCAAATTGAGATCTCAAGTACTAAATAGCATTTAGAGGTAACAATACTTACTGACTCCAGCAATTGACCAATGCTTATTACTCCGGGGGAAGCTGATGGAAGTGTCTTGCACAGGTACCCTGGGATATCCGTAACTGGTGACTGGTTAACTGCTTCTATGTTGACGGATGAGCTCCTTGAACATTCCTGAAGGATAAGAATGTTACAATCTATAGTTGAGCAACTGAAAAAGGAGTGGTATTGGCTGCAACACATTTATTCATCTTAAATAATGAACCAGCCCAGACAGCAACCTTCATTGGAATCAATGGAAAAGCTTAGCGCACATGCTTCATTCACATCCAAAGTAATATTTTACAAAGGCCAAACACAATTTTTTGGGAGAAGATACCCAAAATTTGTTAAATATATAAAATATTATAACAACGTAAGTCTGCCAACGTTGGTTCTCTAACCATTGGTCTGGCACATAATAAAAAATAGAATCAACGTTGGTTCTATCCAATCTTCCTTCTTCAGTATACTTCCCAGGTAAATAGGATTTTTAAGTACTATCTGTTACCTTTAATCTTGTTAATTTTGCTGGATACCCCTTTCGCTTCAGTAAACAAATCCTTAAGTTTGGCTTAAATGATCAAGATTTATGTGTCTTCACTCACCATATATGTGAGGTCAAAGATGTCATATATATTCAAGCATGCAGAAGACCTACCAAATGTCACACTTCAAACCTGTTTCAGTGATGCTGCTGTAGCCTGTCCAATCAGTAACAAAAACTAATGTGATAATTGAATATGTCCCTTTTAAAACGAGCTGTACGCATCTCCCTTATTATATTAAAAAAAAAAAAATCAATCACTACAAATTATAAAGGAACCCACTATGTGAACCAGAAAAGCAATGCCACAGTGTAGAATAATGAAGTACGCTCTTTGATTGTTATCATACAACAACAATAAAGTATTATCCCACTAGATGAGGTCAACTATATGGATCCTTTTACGCTATTGTTCTCGATCTCATACTATATCATCTATCCTTAAATAAATTTTTTCTTTTATGGTTGCAAACTAAGTCTTTTTTAGTTTTCCTCTTCCTTGTTTAATATATGTGTTTGTCATAATTTCACGTTGCCTAACTGGAACATTTATTGGTCGTCTAACTATATGCCCATATCATCTTAAACGTGTCTCTCAGAGTTTTACCTCAATAAATGCAATTCTGACTTTCTCTCTAATGCTCTCATTTCTTATTACGTCCATCCTCGTATATCTACACATCCACCACAACATCCTCATCTCTGCAATTCTCATCTTCTGCTCATGTGCTCGAGTTGGACTATCAGCTCCATATAACATAGCAAATCTATTTTGTAAAACTTTCATTTAAGTTTTAAAGATACTTTACACTCACATAAAACACCCGACGCTCTTCATTTCAACCATCTTTCTTGTATTGTATATAAGACATCTCTCTCAATTCCTCTATCGTTTTGTAAAAATAATCCTAAATATTTAAAGCTCTCGGCTACGGACAACTCATCATCTACTATCTTAACAATTGTCTCGTTACGTCTAATATTGCTAAACTTAAATTTTATATATTCTATCTTTATTTTACTAAGTCTAAAATCTTTCCCTTCTAGTATTTTTGGTTAAGATTCTAGTTTAACATTTACTCATTCACGTGTTTCATATACCAAAATAATATCATTTGTAAACAACATATACCATGGTACTATGTCTTGAATGTATATAGTAAGTTCGTTCATAATTAGTGTAAAAAGATAGACTTAGAGTTGATCCTTAATGTAACTCTATCTTTATTGGAAATATTTTAGTTACTCCGCTTGAAGTCTTTTATGCTAACACCTCTCTTTTCTAGACTTTTCTATATAATTTCTCTTGGAACTATATTATCAATTTTTTCTAAGTCAATGAATACCATATGTAGGTCTTATTCTTGCTCCCGATATTTTTCAATTAGTTGTCTAAGATGTATAGCTTCTATTGTCGACCTTCCAGACATTAACCCAAATTAATTTTTGGCCACTGTGGTCTCATTCCTTAATCTTTTTCTATTATTTTTTTTTCAAAGTTTCATTGTATGACTCATTAGTTTAATACTCTTGTTGTTTGTACAATTTTGTATGTCTTTTTTATTCTTATATAAGGGAACTATAGTACTTTGTTGGAACACTTCGGAGTTAGAGAAGGAGGTGAATAGCTCATCGCACTCGTTCGCTTACTTCGATGTAGATGATGATGCCGCAGATAAACTCAAAGCAATCCTCCCAATACTAATACAAAGATTTACTTGGTATTCACCTCAAGAAGAAGTAACTGATCCAAAGATCCACACACTGAGCACACTCTCCATTATGTAAACTCTCCTTCTCGGAACAACCGGAGGTGGAGAAATCTTGTACAAGACTCAACCATAAGATACAACTCAAACAAGAAGTAAATACACAAGAATACAGATAAAACATTCTTCTTGCTTGATCTTGTTGATGAAGATTGTCTCTTGATGCTTGAAAATACAGGAGCACCTTGCTCCAAACAACTTTAAGAAATGGCGGAAGAATGGGAGAACTGTCGTGTAAGCATATAGCGTTTGAACCTCGCCATCAGATCTGTGCGATCCTAGCCGTCTAAATCTCGCAACTTGCACAACGGTCATATCCAGTTGATCGATTGTGAAGGCTTTAATCAATCGACCGATTGATTCACATCGCCTCTGTGCTCTCGCAAATAAACCCAGAATCGATTGACTGATTGATTCAGGCTACCTCGTAATCTCGCGAGAAAATAAGCCCTAATCGATTGGGGAGCACACTGTGCTCTTCGCACGAGTGGCCTCCAATCAATCATTTGATCGATTGGGCTGTCCTTGCTCACAAAGCTCTCCCAATCGATCAACTCAATTGAGCTCTGGCTCAATCGATCAGTTGATCGATTGACCAACACTAACTTGACTAACTCAAGTCTAGGATCCCAAACCCAATATCCGGTTAACCGTGACCTGTTGGGACTCGCTCATGCCTAGCATCTGGTCAATCTTGACCTGCTAGGACTTTGTTACAAGTGTCCGATCAATTCTTTAACCCACTTGGGCTTTTCTAGCTGTGCCAAGTGTCTGATCAACCTTGACCAACTTAGACTTACCGTCTCATGCCAAGTGTCTGGTCCTCCATGACCCACTTGGACTTCCTT
>JBBMJZ010401322.1:0-13317 GCA_037833815.1 Zingiber zerumbet
AGAACGGAGAGCCAAGGGCCTTTGTTTTAACTGTGATGAGTCCTACTCCACGGGTCACAAGTGTAAATGCCTGTTTTGGATTGAAGTGCCTAATGATTATAGGGAAGGTTAGGAAGAGGGGGAAGTGGATTTGGAAATTTCCCTCCATGCTATTAGTGGCATTATACCCCGCTTTCGAGCTTGAGGACAAGCTCAACATCGAGGAGGGGAATGATGATGTGGACGCCGAGGTGGACGCCGCTATAGTTGGAAGCAAATCAGTTACTATCCAATTAGCTACTGCTATAGTAGAAATAAATTAGCTATTGCCTAATTAGTAGAAAATAAATAATGATCTAATTTAATTATTGTTATAGTAGAAACAAATAATGATCTAATTAGCTTTTCTATTTTTAATTCCTTGTTTCCTTTATGGGTTGATATTTCTTAAATTGTGTCATGTTTGACTCCTTATATAAGGAGGGTTATTATTAATAAAGAAGAGGAGGAAAAATTAAGTAATTTGAATTCTGTCTAGTACAAGTCTTTCCCTCCTGAGTAATTTGGACAGTCTAGTGATGATGTGGACGCCGAGGTGAACGGCTTTATTGGATGCCGTTATAGTTAGTTGTAAGCAAATTAGTTACTGTTTAAGTATCTACTGCTGTAGAAATAAATTAGCTATTGCCTAATTAATATAAAATAAATAATGACCTAATTTGATTATTGCTATAGTAGAAACAAATAATGACCTAATTGATTTTTTCTATTTTTGATTCTTTGTTTCCTTTATGGGTTTGGTCTCATAGTTGTTAAAAGTGCGAAGCGCAAAAAAGCGCTAAGGATCTTAGGGCTTAAAGCCCAAAGCAAAGCGCACGCTTTACGAAAAAAAGCCTAATAAAGAAAAGGACTAATATATCTATTAGAAACCTTTAAAAATGTCTTTGAAAATCCAAATGACCATAAATAAAATATTCTTTGATGAAGCTCTAGATTATTCAAAAAACTAAAAATAAATCAAAAGTCTTTGAAAATTATGTAAATGAAATATCAAATATCAAAATAATCATCTTCTTCATCTTCATTGTCCAAATTTACATCATCTTACATGTTCAAAAACACTCCAATTATATTCACAGCCTGAAGAAGAGCATGTGAGGTTTAATATCTTCATTGCAAATGTTTCAGGTGTTGATGCACCATAAGAAGACCACCAATTAGCTTGAAATACAAAAACATATAAATTATAAGATTAACTTTATTACCATCCAATATTGATATTGCACAATATATTATTTACAAATTTATCTAGGGATTTTAAAGTTCTTTGTCGGATAACCATTGTCAAACTAAAAAATCCTTATGTTTTCTTGTATTTTTCTAATTGATTTGTAATCATATCTTGTAAATCCTCACATTTCACCAATTTAGATATGCATTTGTACAAACCCGCCATGACTTCTATTATTTTCTATGTCTAGGTTTGAGTAAAAACACTTTGGATTCAAGAAATATCCAGCTGCGTGCAAAGATCGATAGAGTTGAACGTTTCATCTTTTGTCAATGAATTCAAAAATGCTATGATATTTTTCTTCATTATTGTTAAATGATGCAACGATAACTTCTCTGGCCGTGTCCATTGACTTATAAATATAATCCATAGGAGATATTTTTTCACTGTCAACCAGTCGTAATACTTTCACCAATGGGCCACTAACTTTTAATGCAAAAATCATATTTTTTCAAAAAAAAAAAGGCATCAATATCACTTATGCTACACGCTTTTTCTTTAGAAAATCGACTATTTACCCACTTTTCAGATGCAAACATCTTTCTCAAATTTGCTTGTTGTACATAAAACGCTTTAAAGTAAAAAAAGTGGTTGCGAAACGTGTCTTTACGGTTCTTACCATGTCTCTCTATTCAGTAAACTCTCTCATCATGTTCAATACTTATGGTTTGTTATAAATATAACCATTCACCATCAACGCCCATTCATGCAATTTTCTCATATGAGGAATTTTGAATATATCCTCGAGAAACAAATCTAAATAATGAGCCACACAAGGAGTTTAGTACAAGTGTGGAAATCGGTTTTCCAAAAGACGACCTGAAAAAACAAATAAATTTATTCAAAAATAAAAATAAAAATATAATCCAATTATTAATTGAAAGTAACAAAAATTTAAAATATTACTTGCACTGACATTGCAGCTTGCATTATCTATTACAATCTAAATCATATTTTTTTTTTCTCTGATACACAAATTTAGAAAGTAACTCAAACATCTTGTCTGCTGTATGAGAATAGCCTGAAGCATCAACTGACTCAACAAACACACTTCCTGTGGGACCATTCACCAAAAATATTATAAGAGTCCTATCCTACCCTTTTTATCCGTCTATCCATCTGCTATGATTGTGCACCCAAACTTAGCATGATCTTCTTCATGAGATTTGATTAGTGAGTTCGTATTTGCCAACTCCTTCAAATACTTAAATCCTCACTTCAAGATATGATGGAGGTTTTATCCCCGATCCAAATTGTCCAATAGATTCAATACAAGGCTCAAAAGAATCATATTTAACAACATTGAAGGGAATTCCAACATCATACATCCATCTTGCAAATTTTTTAACTACAATATCTTTTAACTTCTTTTTATTTTCATCAAATTGTCCTTTGTTTTTTGCACGTCTTTGTTTGACAATTTCATTGACATCTTTCATAAAATAAAGATTAATAGGTCCAGTTTGTTTACACTTTTTATCTGGGACCGTAGGATGGTTGCTTGGATCGAATATTGGTCGTTTCCCTTTCACTTTAGTTTGATGATCTTTTTCATTTTCTTCCAAATCATCAAGGTTATTAGAATGAGGAATTTCATCCATTTGATTCTTCAAATTATTCTTTTTTTTTTTTTTGCATGAACTCTCTAATTTCTTCTTTAACATGCTCAGGACATTTCAAGCAAGCTTTCACATTTCTATTGCCCCCAACTAAATATAGCTTGTGTCGATAAATTCCGCCATTTGTTATTTTACCCTCCAAAAAATACAATTGAAAATATTTGGATTTTTAGGATCCAAACATGAACATGTTGTATAAATCCAAGCAATATCCTTTTGAGTTGATGGAATTGTTGACATGTTTATGAATCAAGACCGTTGAAATCAATAATAATCAATCAATAAAAAATATAAAATAGGAAAAAAAAATAATTATAGAATATAAATATGATTTATAAGAATTAATAAAATTTATTAGAATTTTTTATTTTAAATATTTTTTATATATTTAAATTTGATTTACTGTTTTATATGAATTAATAAAATTTATTATATTTTTTAATTTTAAATATATTTAAATCAAATTAATAAAACTTATTAGATTTTTTATTTTAAATATATTTTTTATGTATTTAAATTTTAAATCTGATTTATTGATTTATTTGAATTAATAATTTTTTTTAATTTTAAATATATTTTTATATATTTAAATCTGATTTATTTAAATTAATGAGATTTTTTTATATTTATTTTTTTATTTTAAATATTTTTTAATATATTTTATTGGGATAATTTAATTAGGCTTTATAAAAATCTATTTGAAATACCCCATTTAATATCTCATTTAAGTTAGGAGTTGTTTGATTTAATAAATTTGAACAAAAACAATAGCATTATGATCGTGATCGCGATGCCTCCAGTGCCGTTGAAAGTGTGCTGCGACGCGTCCTATGACGCTGGAAGCATCTTGCGACGGTGACAAGGTTGGCCTTGCTGCCTTCCACTTGGTAGAGAAAGCCCAACTTTGGTTTGATCAGATGAAACAGGAAGAGCTATATATGACCTGGAAGCAATGCCATATTTGCTTTAGGCCGCCTATGAGCAACAACTCTCTAGAAGAGCTAGCAAATCTGAAGCAGACAAGCTTCGTAGAAGACTACTAAAGGCAACTCCACTGCCACCTCGCTCGGACCTCGGACCTTCGATCATAAATAACAATAGGTTGACTTGTTCACTGCAAGGCTAGTCGAAGATCTTCGTATCAACATCAAATTGCAAAAGCCTGAAAACCTAGGCATTGCAATGAATATGGCTAGGGCATTATAACGGAAGCATTAGCAGCGGAGGCTCTCCATTGGCGAATACCAAGACAACAGGGGACATTAGCAAGGAGACTCCACCCGCTTCATTCTTCAAGCGTCTGACCTGTGTCGAGATGGCAGAACGGAGAGCCAAGGGCCTTTGTTTTAACTGTGATGAGTCCTATTCCGCAGGTCACAAGTGTAAATGCCTGTTTTGGATTGAACTGCCTGACAATTATAGGGAAGGTTAGGCAGAGGGGAAGTGGATTTGGAAATTTCCCTTCATGCTATTAGTGGCATTATACCCTGCTTTCGAGCTTGAGAACAAGCTTAGTATCGAGGAGGGGAGTGATGATGTGGCCGTCAAGGTGGACGCCTTTGTTGGACGTCGTTATAGTTGGAAGCAAATTAGTTATTGTCTAATTAGCTACTACTATAGTAGAAATAAATTAGCTATTGTCTAATTAGTAGAAAATAAATAATGACCTAATTTAATTATTGCTATAGTAGAAACGAATAATGACCTAATTAGCTTTTCTATTTTTGATTCCTTGTTTCCTTTATGGGTTGATTTTTCCTGAATCGACGTTTGACTCCTTATATAAGGAGTGTTATTATTAATAAAGAAGAAGAAAAATTGAATAATTTGGACTCTGTATAGGACGAGTCTTTCCCCTGAGTAATTTAGACTCTGTTTAGGACGAGTCTTTCCCCCCTCCCTTCCCCCTTACGTGTTGCATGACCAAGTACGGATCTAGATCTTGACCTGTGACTTGATCCTACACTCGGACCATAACACAAGCATGTGTTCGTTAGCCTATTTTCTCTCCAATTCATAGGAATATTGTTCAATTTAGCATGCGTATTAATAGAATTTGCTAAGAATTTTTTAGATGATTTGACAAAAAATCATTTAATGGGGCATTTTACTATAATAAATAAACCTAAGGACTCAAATGTATGGATATGTAAACGTCAGGATTTCAGTCTCTCATTTTATAGAAAGTAAACATACTTGATCTGATATGAAAGTTGCATATATGGCTCCGAGAGAGATCTTTCATATTTTCAAGATGCACCATACAAAAAGGGGTCAACAAGAGAAAAACGAGTAATTCATTTTTAGCCCTTTTAAGAAATTGTTTGTGGAGCCTCTTTCATGCCCTTTTCACATTGAGGTACTGTAAAAGGAAAAACTATTTGGTTAACCAAAATCTGAAACACAGTAGAAAATCATTGATTTATTACCATCTTGAAATATGTTATAAAAAAAAAGGGGCAGCCCGATGCACAAAGCTCCCGCCATGCAGGGTCCCAGGGAAGGATCCATTGTACGCAGCCTTACCCTGTTTTTTGCAAGAGACTGTTTCCAAGATTTGAATCCATGGCCTTTTGGCCACAAAGAAACAACTTTACCGTTGCGCCAAAGCTCTCCTTCATCTTGAAATATGTTATAAACAACTAAAATAGTATATTTAAACTTTGTTATACCACTTATGCTGCAGATTATTTCTTATATTGAATAATTTAATTCAGATTTAAGAAATGCTTGATGTTTGTCTGTATTTCAGAAGTTGCTGGAATTGTTTCTATTTTACACGATAGATCTTCTGGGTCAAGTGAAGAGTAACATGATAATTCTCCCCCTTTAATTCCTTGTTCTTCTTTGAAGATTGATGTCTGATGTTGAAAGACATGCCAGGTTGGTTGGTGGGCTGGCATTTCAGAAGATGGCACTGATCCATATGGTCGGCTTATATGTATAACGGCTGAGTATGGAAGATACGTCGCAAGAAGCTACAGTCCCAGGTGTATTATCTATATTCAGGTTTTTGCAAAATCAAATAATGCAAAATAGTTTTATTTTCACATATATTGAGTCTGACAAAAGATGTTTTTTTTTCCATACGTTTGTTTGGTTAATTCACATGGAATTGTCTAGCGGAATTTGAAATGCACTTCATAATTCATATGCATCAGAACTCGTAAGAAGGTTTGCTGTGATTATTCATCCTGGCCCTGTCTACTTGTATATGTAGTCATATAAAAAAAACCTAGTGCATGGTTGTCCACCATAGTATATAGGAATTTACACGGCTATTCAAATTTTTAATGGCCCACATGAATCATAATTCGTTCGCTTTTAAATTACTAGATTTAACAAGCATTCTATACTAAGGTACAGACTGCACTCGAGAAAGATAAATGATTTAGTCCCCATCATTATTAATTAAAGCATCATCAAAATCATAGGGATTCCTTGGCTACAGAAGCCAGAACAGATTCAAAGAATGATAACTTAGTGATCTTAAACAAAAAGGAGTATATTTGGACCAAGCTTGATGTGGGATTTAGTTGAGCCTTGGGAACCTATGTAGTCTCTCAAATATGGAAGAGCTCAAAATTCACTTGTCCTAAGATTAAGGAAATACTACTTTCATTAGTTGCTTTTCTTAAAATACTACTTGAAATAAAACAATGTATAGGAAATTGATTGCTTTAAGGAATTCAATTATATGTTAATGTGTTTCTACGATACTTCTTTGTGTTATAAATTATTTTTTTTTGAAGCTTTTGCATAGACGCTAGACATTTTGCATCCACTGTTTGAAAAATTTTCATAATATTTCTCCATCTTTAAGTTGACAAGTTGGATCTAATTGCTCTCCCTATTTGAAACTATCAGTAGTTAGTTTCTTAGGGGTTGATCTGTTGCAGTCATAGATGTGATTTTACATGGTTTAGCAATGGTTTGCCTTAGTTCTCTACCAATTGGAGAAAAGAAGTGGCCAAATCAAGGTTTAAAATCTCGATCCGTGTTGAAGTTTCGGTCCTGAACCAGAACGATATGGTATCTGTACCATATCGTGTTGTGCCGATATGATTTCAGTATTTTTTAAATATAAAATATATTAACTAAAAATATTAATCTAAATATTTTAAAAATAAATATTAAAAAGATAAAAAAATAAAATATATTTTTAAAAATATATATAATTAATGAGATAATTTTATTAGAGTTTAATTAAGTCTATTTAAATTATCTCAACTATAACTAGGAGTTGATTGAAATTATTAACCTAACTTATTTAATTAAAACCTAAGTTCAACTTTTACCTTCTCCTTTGATCTTGTTTGCGTGCTCTTCTTCTCATTCCTGTTCGCGACGCGCGAGGCATCCTTGGCGATCGTGAGGCCCGCAGGAGGCCTCCTCGGTCCTTCTATGCGTTCCTCTTCTTCTCCTTCCTATTTGCCCACTCCTCTTCTTCTCCTTCTTGTAAGCACTGCTAGTGACGATTGCCGGGCCTGCGAACACAACGTTTAGCCAATACTGGGTGGGACGACACGAAATTTTATTCCTTGGGCCAAATTATAACTAATTGGGTTTCATTCAGGCATCACTAACACAATGTTATCCAAAATTTTCTATACAAAATTGCTACTACTAGTATATCACTTTTATATCTTATTTCTCATGTAGTCACTTGAATTTCATGAAGAATTGGTTATAGTCGCTAGTGATATAAGCCACCTGCAAGGAACTTTCTAAAGCTTAGTGTAAATTATTGTGAAAGTCAAGTTGTTTCCAAGTCTTAATGAGTGTTGAGATTGTTCTTGAGTAGTATGCTTGTTTGTTTGAGCTAAGCTTTCTTGTTAATTTTGAACATATATACACACATGCACACACATGTATATTTTTATTTATATAAGGTTATTGTCATATATATTTTTTGATGCATGTTTATATATTAATGTTTCTGCCTGAGATCGCAAATGAGTGAGCCATCAGACAACTGTCTTTGATGTTGACTAGATCGCTGAATGCCAAGGAGAGTTGATCGTCGGGAGAGCCCACGAAGCTGGAAAGAGAGAGTATAGTACTGTTGAAATGGTACTTCTCTCATTAATAGGATGTCGTGTCAGAGTAGGGAAAATGTCACATTGTTGTATTTTCACCATATCATATACTTCGTCTCTGTATAATCATATTGCTCCACGCGCTTTAACACTCCACACACTCTGACACCACGCGCTGTCCACACAAGCCCATAAAATACAGAATTATTTGGGCCAAAACTTCGGCCAGCTAAGTAAAGGAGGATTAAATTGAATGGTGCGAGCAGATTGGTAGAGCTAAGTAGTGAGTCGGGGGAGATAAGCCCTAGGAGTCGGGCATACCGACTAGAAGAATCGAGAGAGTTAAACTGACTAAATGAGGCCGAATGGACATGCACAGGGTGTAGGTTGAGTGGAGTTCTAAACATTCTTAATGTCGGTCCATTATTTTTGATGCAGATGGATTGGCCGAGTGGAGACACGTAGGGCATTGAGTTGACGGGGCCGAGTGGATCTGAGCAGAGCGTAGGGTCGGCGAGGCTAAGTGGAGTTTTGAACATTCTTAAGGTTGGTCTATCATCTTCGATGTAGATGGATAGGCCGAGTGGAGATGCGTAGGCCGTTTGGTTGGCGGGGTCGAGTGGATCTGAGGGAATTAGGGAGCAGAGCCCAAGGAGTCGGGTCTTGGAGTCTACTTTGACTTCCACTTTGGCTTGACTTTTGATCAAACAACAAGGATGGACTTCGCCACGTGGAGGCCTTTATTATCTCCACATCAATTAAATTTGTTGGATGAAGGACCGTTTCTTTTCCTCTTTTTAGATACCTAGTGAGAGGTTTTATCTATGGATTTGTTTGTGTGGGAATATTGCTCAAGGGCTCTTGCATTAATATATTTGCAGACAGCTAGCCAGTGGCAGGGCAGGTCTTCCTCTCTTTGAGATTTTCTTCACCAAAACAGATGGAGATTACAGACAACAGGTACATTAAAAGTAGCTTGCATCTGTAGTTGATCAATGACTAATTACTGATGTCTAGCCAGTGTGACAAAATTGTAGCCAGAGCAATTTATTCTAAACTAACAAAATGATAATGAGTGAAGATTGAGAAAAACACGTATCTCGAGTTATTTATTCTAGACAAACAAAATGATACTGAGCAAAAGAACTATTGAGAAAAAATATGTATCCCTCATTATAGGTGAAGATAGACTATGATTTCATTATCTTCCCCACACTTCCTCTAACTCCTCATCCAAGTTAATACTGAATATCATTCTATTGGGATTCAGTAACACCTTGCATCTGTTTTTGGAGCTCAAGTGATATTACATTTTTATGGATACATTGTAAGATTGTTAAACTCTAGATGCTACATTTGTTCATTCAATCACATGCTTTGTTTAACTTCTTTAAGAGATTAACTAGGTAAAGAGTGATGCATGCTTTTCTCAGGTGGTATATTTGCAAAAACTTGAAAATTCTGAAGACTCGACAAATAACTCCGTGAAAAAACCTGGTTTTAACAGCTTAAACTTGTATGATGGTCCAAAAGGGGAAAGGTCAGAAAACAGCTTACAAGCACAAGATTTAAAGATAGTTGAAGGAAAGGATGGTGATTTAAATATGATGGATGGTATTTCTATTATCCAGAATGTTTTACGAGATCTAATGCCTGGTTCCAAGGTCAGGGTCATAAAACTGGTGTCACCTGGGAAAGTGGACAAAGATATAATCAGCAAAGTTGTTGAACAGATAATGGAGGAAGAGGATGATGGTGACGAGGAAGACAGTAGCAATGAAGAGTTAGAAAGTATAGAATCAGATGACCTTAATGCTGAAAATGACATTGAAGAGGTAGAAATGGATGCTAGAGATTTGACAAGTTCACAAGAAGAGCAAAGTGAATTATCATTAAAAGTCATTATAGGTGATTTAACACCAAAACCATCTGCTGATGTGCCCCCCACCAATCTGGTCCGTGTTCCAGCAAAGTTAGAGAAAAGAGATAACTCATCATTTTCAATAACTTTGGGGCAAGATGCTGTCAAGAATAGAAATGAGAGGAAAAAACATGCTTCAAAGAGAAAAACTTTTGATGCAAAGAATGCTGATTTTCTGTCATTTGAGCTTGCTAAAATGATTCCTGATAAAGATAGGATGCATTTGAAGGTAAGCAGCATATATACCTTCTAACCTCTACTTGTTGTTTGTTACTACATTACATTTTCTTTAAGGAATGGATTGTAGAGGAAGGTCATTTAACCCCAAAATTGTAAGAATCTTCTGCAACTCCTGTTTCAGATACTAGATCCTTAGACCTGACACTTAAGGAATGAAATTTTTGGTAAGATAATGTGTTTTTCGTACAATAAGGAAATCACTTTACAAAAAAACTCAACGAGTCACCAAAGAGGAAAATATCTTAGATTGAAAAATGAATCTAGGGTCTTAACCCCTTATCAACTCAAAATAATAAAGTCATATAAAAATGCCTAATTTATCTCTAGAAGTTATAGCAATTTCTAATTTTCCCTGAAAGTTGTAATAAACTTTTAACAACTCTTGAAAATTTTAAAAACCTAATTTTTTGTATCTCTAAAGTGTTAAAAGAAATTTCTAAATTGATCTTCAATTTTCAAACTGCCTCAGTTTTAGTTGTTTCTACTGTTTTACACTAGTTAGATGTCTTACCTGTGTATTGCAGGATGGTATTTTAAACCAAAAATAACCGCCATTATTTTTTCTTTTCATATAAAGTTCCTCACGGCACCATTCCCTCTCTCCCTCTTTTTTATTAGCAACATGAATTGTAAAAAAAATAAAAAATGAATTGTTTAAAAACTATATTCTTTTGTTTACAATCAGGACCTCTATTATTTGTTGCAACTGTCAATTTTTCACTTATAGTTATTGTGGTGCCTTATATCCCAGCACATGATGCAGGTGTTAAAAGATCTTCAGGAACTAATCAACTACAGTGTTAACAACAGACAGAACTATCATTCTTTATATGAAACTACACTATTCCGCCAAATTAAGATGCCTTCAACTTCAGATCCACTTAGTGGTATTACTTAATATGCCAGCATTTATCTCTTATTCTTGCTCTGAGTAATATTCAGTTTTTGTCATTTCGTGTCATTTATGTTGGTTGAAAATTGTGGTAGGACTATACATTGGTTCACATGGAATGTACAGCTCAAATGTCCTCCATCTTAAGCGCAAATTTGGACAGTGGCAGGAGGATAGTACATCTCAAAAATATGCAGATCTAAAATTTTATGAATATGTTGAAGCTACTAAACTGACTGGTGATCCTTCTGTGCCGGCTGGGCAGGTAATAACTCCTGTAAGGCTTTTCAGAAGACTTCCTGATAAGCTTAGTGACAGTGCGATTAAAGGTGCTATATGTTCCAAGAAGTGCCCTATTTTGTTCATTGTGCTATGTGTTAAACTAGCTGAGTGTAAAGAAAGATAATTACATATAAAAAATATTTGGAATGCCATATAGTTACTATCATGAAAAATAACTGAGCTTACAGATAGCATTAGAACATGTTTAATCAGGAGAGAACATCCATGATGCCGGCTGCCAAGTAGAATATACTAGAAGATTATATGACAAGCTTAGTGCTTCACCCATTCTTTTTTATGTATTATCAAAATAGTTGCACATGCACTGTCTTTCTTAGAAGTACTGGAAACACTGTTTCCTAGGATAGCAAAGTTGCAAAGTTCATTCATATTCAATTAATATCTTACTGAACATTTAGAAAAGCTACTGTCATATGGCTGCATTGCATGCCAAATGATTTAGATTTTAGTGTTGAACATTTGAGCACAATATTGTGCATCCTCTGTTACTCCCCACTTCGACGAGAGCTTTATTAAGTATCATATATATAATCAACTAATCAATAAACCAAGGAGACAATGGAAAATTGGATTACATGTGGATTTTTTTGTTGGTTCAATCAGAAAACCACGTGGTGGGAGGCTGACTGAGTTACCTTCCTGTTCGGAGGTCAAAACACTGCTTAAATATCCATCATAATGCAATGATTCCCACTAGTATCTCTTCCACAATTTTTCATATTTTTTAAAGTGGATAATATTAAAATGGTTATGGAGTTTGTTGCACCTAGCAATTTGTACTTGTTACTGTCGTGGTTAAAATACAATTTCTAATTTTCCATACGATATCCATGCTATAACAGGTTGCATTTCGTGCAAAGCTGGGCAAGCAAAATCAGCTTCCTCATCAGGGAATAATCCCTGAAGAATTTGGAGTGGTAATTATCAGATGCATTTCCAATATTTCCTAATGTGATAATTCTTATAAAGTTATTCTGTAGATTGCTAGATATAAAGGACAGGGGAGGCTAGCTAATCCAGGTTTTCGAAATCCTCGATGGGTTGATGGTGAACTTGTGATTTTTGACGGGAAGGTATTGATTTGTCTATCATGATATTGATTTAATGTTCAAGTCAAGAATTTAAGAATTATCGTAAAGAACCATGATCTTTATGATATATAATGCTTCTGCAGTACATTAGAGGAGGTCCAGTTATTGGTTTTGTGTACTGGGCACCTGAATCTCACTTTTTTTTATTCTTCAATCGATTAAGCCTACCAGCTTAGGACGGCGCTGCATGTCGTTCAATGTAGGTAGAAAGGTAACTTATATCCTGCTCTATATCTATCAGAGATTAGTTTTGTAATTACAAAATTCTGATATGATTATGGATGTGTTGATGTTATCTTTTAATGACAGTGCATTTGAGACAAGTATTTCCATTTATTCAGCATATGTTTTAGGTGAATATGATCGGAGAACTACCATAGTACTTAGTATATTATAAGTTGGACTTCTGCGTACGATCAGAATTTTTTTCTGACGCTAGGATCCAGTCAATTAACACCCATTTTTCAAAAAGAGAGAGAGACTAGGAAAACATAAAATATATTTGTTTCAGACAGTGGATTCGTCAAGAATCATCCAGATTTTTCTGATTAATTGAGACTACTAGATTTTCTAGAAACACTAAATGCACCTAAATCAACCTAAACAAACAATGGCGTCATGGAATTAACCAAAATTTTGATCAGATGTTAGCTTCATACTAGTAAACTCGGATTGCTTCCTTATCTGATTGTGGTTTTAAGTCATGATCTTTGGTTTAAGGAGTCGAGCCTGTCAAGACTTTTAGGGGGCGTTTGGTACGCGTGTTTTTCGTTTTCATTTTATGAAAAACGCGTGTTTTTCAGAAAATGGTGTTTGGTTTGTGTTTTTCACGTGCGTTTTCTAAAAAAGTAGCTAGCGTTTTGTAGAAAAACAGAGAATGACAAAAAGTCATTTTCTGTTTTCTAGAAAACGCGCGTTTTTCAGAAAATGAAAATGAAAACG
>JBBMJZ010401338.1:0-29502 GCA_037833815.1 Zingiber zerumbet
CATATAATTTCTCTTGGGACTCTATCATAAGCTTTTTCTAAGTCAATGAATACCATGTGTAGATCTTGTTTTTGCTCTCAATATTTTTCAATTAATTGTCTAAGAAGATGTTAGCTTCTATTGCCAGCTTTCCAAGCATTAATCCAAATTAATTTTCAGTCACCATGGTCTCCTTCCTAATCTTTTTTCTATTACTTTTTTTAAAGTTTCATAGTATAACTTATTAGTTTAATACTCCTATAATTTATATAATTTTGTACGCCTCCCTTATTCTTATATAAGGGAACTAGAGTACTATCCTCCATCACATATTTTTTTCGTCTTCAATATCATTTTAAATAAGTTTATAAGTCATTCAATACCTTATTTCTATAGACACTTCCATATCTCTATCAGAATATCATTTGGTTTAACAACTTTTCTATATTGTGCATCCCATTTAAAGTTTGTTCTATTTTTGAAGTTTGAATTCTACTATTAAAATTTAAATTTCTATGCATATTTGACCTACTTAAATTATTTAAGTTGGTCACCTAAATCTTCATTAAAAGTTGTTGAAAATATTTCTTCTATTTCTTTATTGTTTACTAGTATCCTATTACATTCATTTTTAATACATTTTATTTGAATAATATCTCTTGCCTTCCTTCTCTCACCTTAGCTATTCTATAAATGTCTCGTTTCCCTTCTTTTATATCCACTTTCTTATATGATCGTTCAAAAGTTTCATTCTTTGTTTCATTCACTACTTTCTTAGTTTTTTTTCTTGGCTATTGTATTTTTTTTTAAGTTTTTCTCGTTCATACAAATATATAATTCTTTATAAGTTATTTGTTTTTCCTTCATTTTTTCGTGTAGTTTTTCATTTCACCATCAAGATTCCTTACTTTGTGGTGTATGTCACTTTGACTCATCGAGTACATTCTTAGCTATTATTTTAAACTTTGATTCTATCTTATCCCATGTCGTATTGGAGTCACCGTATATTTCACCTTATGCTTGTACTCCTACTTTTTCCTTAAATATATTTTGTTTCCCATCTTTTAACTTCTACTACTTAATTCTAGGAGTCATATATATTTTATTTCTATTTATACTATGTTTGAGGCATATATCCAACACTACTAACCTATGTTGGATAGTTGAGCTTTCTCTTGGGATAATCTTGCAATCTTTACAAATGCACTTTAATTAAAATCTTAAAGTTTAAAACTTATTCAAATACACTCCAATTTCTTCCACACCCAGATAAACTTGTAGTTAATGAATGTATCCTTAATGTCACTCTTAGCCAATGTTTTTCCAAATAATTTAGCCTTGTCTCTGTATTTTATAAATTTCTTGTTAATAATTGTATCTTGTATCTAACTTATTGGCATGCAAAATTTCCATGCATTTAAATATCCCTATCACCGCCACCTCATAAAGAGCAAGAGAACTATTTTTATAGTAAAAATAGGGATTCAACAAAAAGGCAATGGTATGCAATGATATATCAAGTTCATCCTTCATTTTTAACTCAATAATCACTATGATAGGTTGATAATTTGATTCCACGTTGTTCAGTGCCACCTTGATATCTTTTTTAGCTTGGAGAAGCTCCCTATATAGAAATCCCATGGATGACTTTCTATCTCCATTTACCAATCGAAAAACTCTTATCAAAGAAGGAAATATTTTCAAACAAAGTGTCACACCATTTCAAAAACTCATGCTCTTCATAGTAGAGTAAGTCAATTTCCTTTTATTTATTTTTGACCATTTACATTTCTTCCACACATCACTTTACACGACCCTTAAACTAGATTTTTTTTTTTCAATCAAACTTTATAATGTAAGGAAATTTGATGCAAACCTGATAACTCTTAGCCGGACTATGTTTCTCTTCTTCGTGAAACTTCTCATCAATAAGGGTGAGCACAAATGAAAATAGTAAAATACTTAGATTGCTCAATAATTTTTTTATATCGTGGAAGCTTGCTAATACTTTCAAGCATGAGATTAACAGTGTGATTTTCACATGAACTCCAAAAAATCCCAGGTCTTTTTTTTCTCATCAATTTAGTTGCAGCCATATTGTTGGTGGCATTTTATTACAATCTGAATAATATTACGGGCTCCTACTTGTTCAACACATTTGTCAACATAGTCAAAAATAAGTTCAGCAATATGTGCCTCGTCTAGAGACTCCTTAGACTCTAAAAATAAAGTACCCTCATTGTAATTAACATTCAAATTTAAGATATTTCTTCTTTCTCTATTACTCCATGCATCTGTCATGATTGAGCACCCATTCTTTGCTCATTCTTCTTCATATTTTCTTAGTTGCTTTGCTATTGTAACTTTGACTTTCAACGGTGGCTCTTTAAGTTGATATTGAGTTGGAGGCTTGAATCTTAGTCCAAAATGACTTACTGCCTCCATTTGTTGCTTGAAGCTACATTATCAACAACATTGACTGAGATTCTCTTTTCATAAATCCATCTCCTAATATATTGTTGAACTTGTTTGAAAAGAGCCTCTTTTATATTTTATTGGCGAAGCACTTTACTCCCACTTGAACCTACAGTTTATGGAGTAATTACCGATGCATATCTATCCATAGGGCTAAGTGGAAGAGGTTTTTTAAGCCCATCTATCCATTCAATTTCATTACCTTCTTCATCTAGAGGAATATTCACTTATGCTCTACAACTCTCTTCTTCCATTCTTTTGTTCTTCATTATATTTTTTCCTTCTAAAATAGCATGTTTGCACTTATTGTGATCTTCTTGAGATGTTTTTCGACAACCAGATATATTTCCTATGTACTCCTTGATCCTATATACTCTTCCGACATCGTTTTTTCACACAACTTGCATTTAATTTTGTCGAGGTTCTTAGAATAATCAACATCCCAAACTCCCATCCGATGTAATTTGACTTTCTCCTAAGAATCCTGAATTCGGGTTGAGTGACAGATGTCGTCGAAGATGGATTGCTTGTCATTATAATTGCGATAATCGAAAAAGTGATTTAAGAATAAATTTAGAAACTTTAGAATCATTAACAAGTCTAAGAAAAATTTGTATATAAAATAATTAGGATATAATTATATATATAATATTAAGATATAAAATATTTAGATTTTTGGATCCAAACATGTTGTATAACTCTAAGCAATATCCTTTCGAGTTGATGAACTTGTTGTATTTGACATGATTAAGATTTAAGACCACTTAAATCAATAAATAAAAACATATAAATGAGTAAAACAAAATTATCAGAATATAAATCTAATTTATATGAATTAATAAAATTTATTAGAATTTTTCAATTTTAAATATAAAATTATGAATATAAATATAATTTATATGAATTAATTAGATTTATTAGATTTTTTATTTTAAATATTATTTTAATTTTAAATAAAAAATTATGAATATAAACCTAATTTATATGAATTAAAAAATTTATTAGAATTTTTTAAAAATTTTAAATATAGAATTATTAGAATATAAATATGATTTATATGAATTAATAATATTTATTAAAATTAATTAATTTGAAATATAAAATTATTAATATAAATGAATTAATAATATTTATTAGAACTTTTTAATTTTAAATATAAAATTATTAGAATATGAATAAATTAATAAAATTTATAAAAAGATTTTAATTTTAAATATATTTTTTATATAGTTTATTGGAATAATTTAATTAGGATTTATAAAAGTCTATTCAAATTATTGAGTTGTTTGAATTTAATAAATCATATAACAACAACAATTAGGCCTTATCCTACTAGGTGGGGTTAAAGGGGTGTTGCGATACCAGCAGCATCACGATGCCTTCGGTGGCGTTGGATGCGTTGCCGGAGGCTTTTGGCACCGTCAAAAGCGTCACGACGCATTCGATGCCAGTGTCGCAGGACGCTTCTAGCGGTGTTGGGTGCGTCCCACGACACTTCTAGGGTTGCCGGAGGCGTCCGACGCCGCTAGAGGCTTTTGGCCTTGCTAGAAGCCCAAAAAAATTAATTGCAGACTTGTAGTAAAATAAATTACATAAAAATGTATCAATTGAACAGATGCTTCTGGAGGTAGTAAGAGGTCATCGCACCGGCGGCATGAGAGACAGATGAATCAATTTAGGGCTTTAAATGAAAAAAGGAAATTTCTGCAACATCGCGCCGCACAGGCAGCCCAACATCTTTCCGGTGTGGTTAATGGCTGCTGAGTGCCTAGGTGGCCGCCGAGCGCCTAGGCGGCCGCCTAGTCTGCATTTTAGAATACTGGTTTGATTCAAAACAAAAGATAACTCCCTAATATCAACTAAATAATTGTTTAAATATACCAAAAATCCTAAGATGAAAAAGATGAAAATAACCATAACACAATGACAAAAATTGCGCATCAGTTGCTCCAGGTTGAAAAGAATCCGTCCTTAAGTTTAGAGAAGTGTCATCAGAATCCACAAAACAGGGACTTAAGTGCTTCACATTAAAGACATCAAAAGTCTTTAAGTGAGTAAGAAGACACAACTTGTAAGCATTATCATTGTACTCACCAACAAACATTGCCCAAAATGCATCTGATGAAGCAAGCAAAGCTACCCGGTGTGCATAGCATTTGCCTACCAGAAAAGTAACATCTGACGGTGGAATTGTTTATATATTGCTCGCCCAGATATACCTGTGGCGTAGGGGATGGAGGAATAGTATCCACAAAAGAAAGCATCACAGCTTTGCTGGCCATTTTGTAAAGAGCAAGTGAACCATCATGCTGCTGTTTTAAATCAGCAGAACTCAATAGCTCAAGAAGAATATCGATCCCATTGTTATCATAAAATTCTTCTTTGTTCATCAGGTGCGCAAAGGTGAGCACGAGCCAATGCTACACATCTTTGGACAGACTTCTCTCCAACTCGCATCAAATATAGCAAATGCATCAATACTCGCCCATTGATTCTTGCCTCCAATCTTTTTAATATCGTTGCTGTACAATCTTGTGTTGCCTGGACAACAAATTCACCATCTTGTAGTCACTGAACACCTATAGCTTGGTTGTGCGGTCCTGTGCCAATCTTCCAAGAGCAAATGCAGACATCTCCTTTGGTTGAACATTTGATGATTGAAGCATTTCAATTCGAGGTCACAATGCACTCTGCACAATTTTCTCAGTGCACCCCTCTGCATAATTTGCATCTTGCATTCAGAATCGGCTGAAGCAAATTGTCCCAGCAGTGATGCTGCTTCCCTTTGGCTCTCAGTGCAAGATGAACTCAATAAGCCAATCACAGGTTGCAATGCTGCTGCATCATTTATGAGTTGATGTTCAGATTTCATTGCAAGTAGACCTAGAGCATGTGCGCACCCCTCCTTAACCTCGTGTTCAAAAGGCCAAGCTCCTGTGCTAGCGCTGCCATCCCTTACCAGCAGAGGCGGAGGCTCTTGTAGATGCTTCACGAGCGCTGGCACGACTCCTTCAATGATCATGCTCACAGGCGAGTTCGGCGAGGGCGTGGGTCGCTAACTAGCGATAGCTCGATCCAATGTTCTAAAAATCGGCCTAGGCGGCCGCCTGGGGCCTAGGCGCTAGGCACTAGCCAGCCGCACCGAAAACATGTTAGTCGGCCAACCTAGTCGGCTTTAGCGCCTAGGGGGGATTAGGTTCGACTAATCGGTCGAATCATCTAGGCGCCGCAGAAATAGTGCAAGGTTTTCATGATTTTTTTATTAGTTTAGGCTTTTAAATTTAAAGCATAATTTAAAAAAAAAACTAAAATGTAACCTTTAGTTTGTGTCCGATGATAATATTAAGTTTGTGTCTGATGAATAATAAGTTGTTGAAAATTATAGAGGAGAAAAAGTGGAATAAATTTGTAATATTTTATTAGTTCTGTAATTTTAAACTCATTTTAAATTTGATTTATTGTGTTGAAGTATAAAATGTGATTTATTATGTAATTTATGTTGATACCGTAGAATCCGCCTAGTAGCGCCTAGTCCCCGCCTAGGCAAACTAGGCGCTGGTCTAGCGCCCGACAAGCGCCTAGCGAATTTTAGAACCTTGGCTCGATCAGAGAGGCACCAGGAGAAAGCTTGCTCTAGGACCTTGCGGGCGAGGGCTTCTTGGGAGCGATGGCAGTAGATTCCTTCAACTCCCATCTCCTCTTCCTCCACCAAATCATTCTCGTTTAGTTCTACAGGACCACCATCTCCAATCCCAGGAATGACTCAGGATTTTCTTAAGCTTCTCCTGGATCTCTATTTCCTCTCCATAGAATTTTCTAAAGTGTGACTTGATATGGTTCCATGCTTTAATATAATTCATAGGGCTCTTTGTTAAAAGCCTCAACATGGATGTTGCTATGTAGGAGTATGTGGCTGTCTGAGTCGCCTCATCTCCTATCGGTGTTATCTCTTATACAACTCCGGTCATAGTCATGATCCTTCCAGAAAAATCGTCATGTCTTATCTCCTATATCATCGATATTTTCTACTGGAGGGAACAGTTGGTCCGTGTGTTCCCCTCTCGATGTTGGTATATTGTATGCTAGATTAAAGATAGTAGTTGCTCCGCACTTACTAAAACCAGATGAGATCATGGGAACGACTGTTCTACCCAATGCTACAATTTCTACGTGATCCTTTCTCTCCATAGTAATCCCCAACTGCTTTAGGAGTTTGGTGCCCTTAAAGTCTGTCTTCATCTGGTGCATATCTCGGGTGATTCCCTGAAATTGTGAAAACTTTTCAGGAATCTCATTGATTACATACGGTCTAGCCATATATGCAGCTATTTGCTCAGAGGTGGTATCGGCCCCTTGGGTTTTTGGAACGTACTGATCTACAGGATGTTGAGTAAATTGCGGCAGAGCTCCTACAGTAGATGTCCCTTGGTTATTTGAGATGGACCGACTCTCTTTGCTAAAAGTTTCCTCTATGCCGCCTCTAGTGCACTTGCAGTTGCATCTATCTTGATCAGGAGGGTAGTGTCTTCGAGATTATTGGGCAAACAAAATGCTTATGATTTAAGAGATCCTGGTAAAAAAAATAATACCTTTCTTTGATGGTTTGCTCTCCTGGATCCAGTGATGCCGCTTGACATTGCTTCCAAGAAGATGTGAAGGAGTTTTCGGGGATGCTATCGAAGAGACGAGAGTCGAAGCGGTGCTTTACTTAAGCGTCGAAGCTATCGTTCTCTATGACGAAACCTAATCATCCCTAGAACAAAGTTTGAGTGTAACCGGTGGAAGAAAGTGACTCTTCATCTTCTTTTGCATCTTCTCCTACTAGTGATCTTGGCCTTGCCTAGTTTGCTATGCTATCTTTGCAACTGCTCCCACCATGTCTGAGTTTGATGATAACCAGCTTCACTTTCACACGATCGGACACTTATAATAAAAAATTATTTCCACCTCGTTAATCCAATCAACGAATCCTTTTACTTGTAACGTACCAAAAAACTTGGGCAGATCAACTCGAAAACTGAGGTCTCCATATCGTTCCTCTCGACCACGGCGTTCCTGGGTGATATTGGACCTATTGGTTCTCGAAAGCAGTCTCAGATTAACAATCAGAGATCTCATGATCTTCAAAATCCCGCGCCGCTACACGCTGGGTTAATTTTATGACTTGTCTATGCAAATGCTCGAATGATTACATCCTGAATGCTATGATCACGATGCAGGGCTTCCTCAATTGGAGACTGCCTATTGCGACCTTAATCACGACTACCTTCCATTAGATTTGATGAGCTCTGATACCAATTGACGTCAGACAGAATGAGGCAGGATTTTATCAAGAAATTTTAAAGAAAAGAAAACACGACAAATGCAGAGAAGCTGCCGTCTCTAGGTTTAACCTAATAAAATTTGATTCAAAATAAAAGATAATCCCCTAGCATTAACAAAACAATTGTTTAAATAGACTTAAAATCCTAAGATAAAAAAAAGGGCAACCCGGTGTACAAAGCTCCCGCTATGCGGGGTCCCAGGGAGGATCCATTGTACGCAGCCTTACCTTGCTTTTTGCAAGAGGTTGTTCCCATGATACGAACCCATAATCTTTTGGTCACAAAGCCACAACTTTACTGTTACGCCAAGACTCCCCTTCACTTAAAAGGATTTTTCAACTTAAAATCCTAAGATGCAAAAAAAAAAAAAAATTGAAAATAACCCTAACAGAGTGACAAAAATTGTAACCAAAATCCTAAGATGCAAAAACACGAAAATAACCCTAATAGAGTGACAAAAATTGTTCCCAAAATCCTAAGATGCAAAAAGACGAAAATAACTTTAACAGACAAAAATTGTTTGGAGCCTCCTCCATCAACAAATAATTGTTGCAAAAGATTCAATAAACATTATATATCTCATGAGATAATATCAATACTTGAGCTCAACATTCAATCTCTCAAATATAACATAATAGTAAACATATATACAATTAAATATTAATAATTTTTTAAATTAATAATTTTTATATTTAAAAAGTATTGAAATTATATTGGCATGTCATAATATAGTACGAAACTATATTGTTTTGGTCATAAACTAAAACTTTAGTACAGTTTGAAATTTTGAACCTTGGTTTTTTATTTGTTTACTTTCAATAAGTCAGCTAATTGGATCTCTTAATTGCTTTATGACCTTTTCCGTTGATATTATTTTTAAAGACCTAAAAATAAAAGTGACTTTTTTTTGGGGCT
This sequence comes from Zingiber zerumbet, assembly GCA_037833815.1. NCBI lineage: Eukaryota > Viridiplantae > Streptophyta > Magnoliopsida > Zingiberales > Zingiberaceae > Zingiber > Zingiber zerumbet. Next base: position 8,694 of record JBBMJZ010401338.1, read on the forward strand.
ATGAATAAGGTCTAAGATCATCACCTAACGATTTAACTGCATGTTAATGTTAATGGTAATTAATCATCTAAGCATGGTTTAAAATGTCATATCGTCTCGCTCGGTACGGGCAAAACATTTCGTTCCGCCAACCGACTGAAATCGGCACTAGCATACCTAAGGTATTGTGGCCATGTGTGGAATAGGGTGCGAAACAGGAAGAAGCAACTTAACTTTTAATTAAATAACTTATGGTAATAATTTCAATCAACTCCTAGTTATAGTTGAGATAATGTAAATAGGCTTAATTAACTCTGATATATATATATATATATAAAATTTTTAGTTAATATATTTTATATTTTAAAAAATATCAAAGTCATATCAACACGGTACGATATGATACTGAAAACGTATAGTTTCGATTCAGCTGTGAAACCTCGGCACAGGTCGTAAGATTAAACCTTGCATCCAAGTCTTGTAAACCTCTCTCATTAATCTACAACTTCTCATATGCTGATAAATCTTGGTATTGCAATCGCTTTCATATATGACTTGATGTTTTCGTGAAGGCCCATGTCCCTTGCAAGTTGCAACAACATGCAAGACATCCAATGAAAGCTTTTCTTTCGCACACAAAGTTTGCAGTTGGAACGCTACTAACATTATGCCTACTCTGGAGGGAAGACATTATTTCTGCTAGCTTTGGGAAAGAGGAGCAAAGCTCCTTTTGTAGTAGCTTTTGGCTGCTCATGCAGAAGCATACAATCTCCTTGGAAGGGGTCTGAAAAAAATACCGTTTTGCACATTGAATGGAGGTTATGGGTAGATGCGAAGAGGTGAGAACAAGTTGGAGGAGGCAAAGACAAATGCAATAGCAAGGTCGAAGGAGCTTGGGGGTCATGGCAAGAGGGCTATAGAGACTAAAAGTAGAGGTAGAGATGGAAGTGTTGGAGGTGACAATGAATTTGAAGGCATGGGTGACAGAGGCAACAATAGGTGTGAGGTACCGGAAGCACTGAGGCATAAGTGGCAAAGGCGATAATGAGCTTCCATTTGGGTCACTAGTAAGGTATTTAGGACAATTTTCTCTCTCCTTCACCTTCCTCTGTCCTCTCCCTTCCTCTACTAGACATGTTTTTTTTTGTCCCCCTTCTCGCTCTCTTCTTTCATTCCCACCTCCCTCTAACCTCCATCAAAGTAAACACTTAAACCAAATATCACATCATGTTCAAATGAGAGAGTTATCAGGAACCTATAAGCATATCCGTTGCTTCAAAATGTCTGAACCTAACTTAATAGTAATATAAGCTCCTCTTATTATTCCTACAACTTTCCATCTAGAAATAACTTAGGGAGCCATATTGGAAACTTGTGGTTTTTGCATTTTTGGCCATATACCATGTATGTCCAATACTGATTGCATACCTTGAAATGCTTGTGATTCTAAAATATATCTTTTTATCAAATTTTCTTCAACTTATAGTCAGTTAATTTGTTTGTATGTTCTGTTATTTTAAGCTAGTGGTAATGATTCAAATGTTTGATATTTTGATTTATTGTGACAAAACAACACTGCCGAGATCTGTTCTTTTTGTTTAGAAAAGATATCTTCACATATCTACTAGTCTAATACAACTAGTGAAAATTTTGTACTGTGATAAATTTCTAATCTACTTACAATTATCATTAGAAGTAAACCACTTTTTCCATTATGATTACTTGGATATATATGGTCTCCTGCCAATATTGTTGCCAGTTCCATGAACACAGCTTAGTAGTGTCTATATGTCACTGAGCCGAATATTTTGTATATGCAGTGATGGATATACCAAGAACAAGCAAGGGAGTTTAGCTACTTCCACTGAAGAGGCTAATGACCTTACAATCTCCAAGAGGGAATTAAGACCTGATATGGATGCTGATGATACTGATATATACATGTCATATATAAAGGTCAGATCACTTTTGTAGCCTTTTTTTACATAGGCAAGCACATAAATATTGCAGTTTTTGTGAGAAGATTTAATTTATTAGATAGACAATCACATCATCCATAATTTTTAAGTTGTCTTAATCCCAATTGTTTGGGATTTGACTTGAAGGTTTTTATCCTCTGCATGAGGCTGCCACTAGTAATATTCAGATCTATTAAATCATTTTAAATTAAGTTAATTGTATGTCTCTCCATCTCTATGTCGCTTTAGCTATTTGGTTCAACCTAACTATAGAATATTACTAATTTTCTTTGAACATGTTCATGGCATCTTATGTGCACCAGCTGCCCTTTATGTTCATGACATCTTATTTTATTTTCTCTCATTGAATCAACTAGTGGAACGATCCTCAATGCATATGAATAGTTCACATATCCATTTTAGCAATTCTCATCTTTTATACATTTATTTATTTAGACAGCTACAACAACTTAAAAAAAGAACTTCCTTTGGTGGGGCATCCTTATCATCTATACCACTTAATTGTCTGCTTTAGTTGATAATAAGTGACAATTTGCCTGCTGATCAGGGATGTTTCTTTTATGTTTTTGTGAAGAAACAATGTGAAGTTAGCACTTGCATACCAAATACTTCAAATAAAATATTTAAAACAAGTTACTAGGATGTGTGAAGATACAAACTAATGTGAGTTCTTGATTAGTTGATGGTAGTGATTCATCCATATATATATATATATATAGAAAACTGCACGTTCAGGGAAGGAGACCCATTTCTTGGTAGACCAATTCCTATATATAAATTGCGTTGCACAAAATCTAAGGTAATTGAACCCATTTCATGCCTAAGTCAACTCTCTCCCTCTCTCCCCGTGTATATTTAGTTAGTTATATATTCATTTCTTTCTTACACTCATACTAGGGTGTCAAATAAACACAAATCTGGATTGATTCCAGTATATTTGTTCTGTTAATGCCAAATGAGAAGTCTTTCTAAGAATACCAAAAGAAAGTATTCTGAATCTTCTAGTGACAGTGAAATGGAGATGAATTGATGTCTTTAGAAATATGTGGCAGAGAATATAGACTAGGTTTTCAGTTTGGATCTTATGACGTTTTGATTGTAGGAATCAAGAACTTTGTTGCAATAGTTGCTGCTTCTCATCGTTTGATCATTGTGACTTGATGTTGAATAATATAACTGAAATATCAATGTTTGCTGTTTCCTCGCAATCAAGCTGTTGTTGTTCCTTGGCACACATCTCATGTAACTTTTTGCAATTCATAAAAAAATAAAGGACCAGAAATTTTACATATGAACATGCTATTTGAAATATATAGAAATAGGGTATAATGATTGAGAATCTTGATATGAAAATTTGATTTGAAATGTAGAGCGATTTCTAATATAGCTCTAAGAAGACGTGGTATGAGTCAATTTCAGGTGATTTTGTTGTTAATAAATAACTTTCTAAACAGACATTTCCCTCAAAGTTATTTGCATACTATGAAAAGAACCATGTAGGCGTTGGTCATAGATTTATATCCTTATCTATTTTTCAATTTCTTTTTTCTCACACAGATGTAGATTATGAGAGTTTTGAGCTCAATGATTTGATCAGACATCGACTTAAATATAGCCATTAATCATTTCCCCTTTGATCTTTGTAGTGCTTGTCAACATTGCCAATTTTGGTGCTTAACCCGATTGATTATGTATATAAATTTATGTTGGTCCTTGTGAACCTACCAGTTATGGCCTAAATATACAGCAAGTTGCGTGCTCATTCCATAAAAAAAGATCTTAAGAACTTTGCTAGTTATTCATTGTAAAAATACTGAATATAAAGGGCCAATAAAAATAAAGAACTGCTGATTTTTCATCTTTAGCTTGGAGGTTGGCATTTCTCTTAGGTTCAAAGAATTCCAGATTTTATGCTTACTATACTTTTGTTTGAAAATACTAATTACTTGTTCTTTTGGCATGCTTCAGGTAAGCAAGACACAACATCAGCTGGTCAAGAATTTAAAGCAATCTGCAGATGGTATTCAATATAAGTTACTTGGTCGTTTGCTTGGTGATTTGAACTGCTTTCATGTTTATCCTTACATAACATTTGAGGAGGAAGAGAAGCAGAAGTTGCATGAGCACTGGTCAGTAGATGTTTAAACTATTCATACTCAATTCTTTTTTTGTTCTGAAAAATTAGACCTTTAACTCTTTACATACAGGTTGCGAATGGCAAACAAGGATCTCCCAGCAGCTTTTGAGGTTGCTGGGCAGAGGAAGATGGGCAGGGAACAAATGAGAAAATCTTTGGAACTGGAACTCACAGAAAAAATAAAGATTTTATTTGTTAAGGTGCCCTTTTTTAAATTTTCTAGTCACTACATATCGATGGATAGATATTTTCTTATACTTGCATTTTCCAACAATGAATATTATGCTTTACTGGATATTAATTAAGAGATGTAGATATCTTGGAGCTATTATTCAATAACAAAAAGATATCGAGGAAGATATCAAAGAAAGAGTAGTTACAAAGTAGTGGGGCTTCTAGAGTAATTGTCGTGTTCCTTAAGAGCATGCTTCTGACTAGGAAAGGAAATCAGGAAGGGAATAAAGTGACAAAAAAAATTCTTAGTAGTTCCTTTTCTTCCATTTCGTTTGGTAGAAATGAGGGATGGAAGAAACGGAAAAAAAAATCCCATCTATGTTGCATGTCTAATTTGGGCAAAAAAACTCATTTTCACATGCCATAAAGCTTAAATTCAAACTTTAAAAAATTTTAAAAATATTCTTAATCTATTTGTTATTAATGTTTTTAGTAAATAAGGTTTAAAATTAAGTTTTCCTCCTTTCCTTCAATTTAAGGAGACAGGTGGATGAAAATTTTTTTACAATTCTTCCCCGACTTTTATTTTGCCTGCCTATTTGTTTTCTCTAAAGGAACCAGAACTTTAAAGGAAATTTTATAAAATCTTGGTAACCATCTGGTATGCTTTATAGATCAAAGTATTGGGCTGTGCCTCCGTAGGCACTGGCCCATCTTGGATGGGCCTTCGCGAGTGTTTCCTGATTTACCTTATCGACCGGTGGAAAATTTTTGTGGGGACTGGGCCGGTCACCTCCAAGATTAGTCGGTTATCAAAAAAAGGTATTGGGATGTGAGGAAGCAATATGTAAAAAATTAATATAACAAAGATAAGTATGATAAGATGGAGCTAGGAGTTACTGTGTTAGATAAAATAAAAAATTATTAATATTAAAGAGCAATAAGGTGTACTTCGAATAGGTTGAAATGTACAAACATGTTTACAGATGATCAATAGATTTTGTAGTTTGAGGAGTTGGAATCTCTAGAGTGAAAGAATTAAGGGGTAGATGGAGACTCAGCAAAAAAACATTGGTCAATATAAAAAGATAATTTAATCGAATATCATTAGTGAGATCACCTTACATAAAATTCAATAGAGGATAATATTCATGTAGTTAGAACCTAACTGTTGGGATCCATTGTATTGGTATGGTAGTGGGAAGTGAATGCCACTTGTCACCTATCTACAAAATATTGTAGCAGAAAGTAGTTAAACACTAAAATAAAGAAAAAAAGTTGACGACACCAGAGTTACGCGGTTCACGATTTTCCAACATGGCTACATCCAGTCTAATTACACAGTCCATTATCTTTCTCCTCTTCAATTAAGGCATTGGATGTGAGGAAACCTCTTACAGATTCAACAAAATACAAACAATAAACTAGGAATAGAATAGATCAGTGAAAGTTGAGGTGCAATATCTAGGTGTGGTTTTGCACTTGATAGATGTCTCGCAGTTCACTTTGAATCTTGTTTTTTTACTAATCTGACGATCATTAGTCGATTGATTATCATCCATCAAAACTGATCTGTCGGAACTTACTCAAATCATGCCGTTGAAACATTCATTTTTGACTCTATTTGAACTTGCTGTTGTAGCATCAGTCAAGTAGAATTATCAATAGTCGATTGACCAGTGCTCATTCTACTACACCAGTTGACTCCATTCTGTGCTTTATTATGTTCATTTTGTCTAAGTCTGAACCATCAATTGACATTCTCACCCATCAGTTAACTTCTCTAGCTAAATACTCCAATCAGACTTAACTTGGGGTATTGGACCTCCGATCAATTGATACCCACTTGGGTCAATTGACAGGATCTGAACACAAGTCGGTCCCCTGATTTCGACCACATTAAGGTTGAGTCTGCCTTTGTTCGTGTCTACCCTTCGTGCCTTGTATATAGTTCACTTCACTCACATCTCACATGGAGTTTATCCAAATCTTGATGTCTTCTCACGTCCCTTGGATGCAACAAGCCGTTGGCTTCTTCCCTTAGATGCTCCTTGTCTTGGGGTCCCTTTGATACTTGTGCCATCCTTCTTTGATTTTCATGGACTTTGTCCTGCAGTCTTCGAATGCCAATCCCATCCTTCTCTGCATTCCTTGTCCCAAGCCATACTTCTCCGCTCTAATGAACCTTGAGTTATTGAGCCATCAACCATCTTGGTCGCACCAAGGCAACCTGTTTACCCTTGTAGATTCTATGCAACTTAACATAGATATCATGCAACAAATCTAATTTAAATCCTTTCCCAACTCACCAAAACACTTGGTTGCATCACAACAGTAGGGGACGAAGGCTCCAATATTAACATCAAATTTCAAAAATCTTGGTCTTATAACATCCATCAGTATTGTTGTATGCCGGAATGTTTTGATTGCAAATTGAACATATCTAACAGAGTTTGTATCTTTAATTTGGTTTTGATGTTCTTATTTTTGACAAAAAATCAAAATAGGAAAATGATTTAATGAGGAAACTCACAGTTGGTGGTTGAGGACGATTATTGTCTCAAATTACTAGAAATCTTGGGTCATGAAGTTGGTAGTAACCAATGATGGAGGTGCATAATCCATTGAGGGCGTGAGAATGTAAGATCCTGGGTTATGCAAGGATAGATACTAATGGAAGAAGGTAGAATGGCTAAAATAGGTGCAGCGAGTCTGTGAGGCCAATAGGTGCAGAGAAGTGGCTATGAATACTGTGATGTAGAAGTTTGATGCTAATTGAAGCTTGATTGATGGTGTTATGACAAGATCTTTCTCATGACTTGTCGTCCTTAGTTGGAAGAGATGTATAACTGATTGTGGAAATAAAAGGAGAAGGCCAGCAATTATAGGAAAATGGTCGAACTGGTGAATGTGTTATGTGCGCAATGGGCAGTCACAATAACTGTTGTCAATAAATGTAAGAATCGAGGGATGCTGACTTTGTGAAGATTCAAAGTCTAGTTCCATGATAGGTTGCAGTCCTTGACTAGGATGAGATGGTGGCAATGGTATATTTTAGTTGTGTTGATCAACACCAGTAGGAAGAAACAGAGTAGCGGGAGGACAAAACAGAAAATGGAGGAGCAAGATAAGAAGGAAAGACTTATTGCTGATGCCACTGTCTATTGGCTATTGCATCTTGAAGAAGAGCTACTGCCACAACATTGCCACGTCTCAAAGATGCAAGAAGAGGTGCTAAGCACATCTCAAATGGAGAACGAACTGTTTGCTGTTTACATCGCAAAGAAGAAGAGGTTACCCATTGCCCATGTCCTGAAGGAAGAAGGAATAAACCCATTGTGTCTTGAAGTAACAAGTGTTCCACTATGCCTCGGAAGAATAAGCATAAAGGGGAAGATTGGATGAGCAGAAGAATCTTTAACTCGCTGTTCTTTTGGTGTAGTTTTTGGCTATAAAAAGTAGGTTATGGTGTTTTGTATTAGATGACATGGGTGACCAAGTGACCTTGATACTAATGGGAAATTGTTGTAGTTCTAAGGCAGACATGTGTGAGGTGGGGTGCGATGGCTCAAGGTTTGACGCTATATTTGGTTTGCTTTGGTGATGTGGAATATGCATGGTATTTGTGGAATAGAAGTATAGCACAGTGTGGCCAAGGTTAGAAATAGGTAACAAAGTGAGTAGAAGATAGATGGTAAGGGATGACAAAAGTTTGGATATAGTACCATTTGCTAGAGGAAAGGAAAAAGGGGAAAGCGAGAGGAAGAAGATTTTGTTACAATAACAACCAAGTCTTATCCCACTAGGTGGAGTCGGTTATATGAATCCTTCTACGTCATTAGGTTCGACCCCCTACTATATCATCATCTATATTTAAATAAATTTTATCTTATTTTATTCTTGCTATTCAAGTCTTTTTTGTCTTCCTCTTCCTCATTTGATCTGCGTATTTGTCATAGCTTCACATTGCCAAACCGGGATATTTATTGGTCGTCTAAGTATATGTTCGTATTATCTTAGATGTGTTTCTTGGAGTTTCCCTCAATAGATGCAGCTTCAACTTTCTCTCTAATACTCATTTATTATTCTATCCTTCGTATATGCACACATCCACCTTAACATTCTCATCTCTACAACTTTCATCTTATGCTTATGCGCTCGAGTCATAGTACAACATTTAATGTCATATAACTAATATTCTAAAAAGCACTAGACGGTAGGTGGGCAGTCACCCGCTACCCAACGACTATGCAGAATTGTTTTTTTCACGTTCAACTTCAAAGACATAAACGGATAAGGAGCAAATATTAATCAAAATTCAAAGTATTAATTTGTTCAACTTCAACATCCAATGAAAATAGCAAAAGTGCACAAAATAACTCATATAATCCTATATCCCTAATTCTTCTTCTAGAACATCGTCATATTTCTCCAACACTTCCTCTGTATCGAATTCAAACTCAAAATCCATGACATCTTCCTCTTCTTCATCTGATACAAATTCTTCTTTGTGAAGTTCTCTTACATTTTCAATATTTGTCTCAACATCTTCATCTCCACCATCAACAATCCATTCTTATGCCATAGTTGCTTCACTAGCAAGTAGAACATCAACTCCTTTTTCTTGTCTTCTTTTTTTTTTATGATCTTGGCATTGAATTGAACATAGACTAAATTGTTCTTCCGGTTTCTAGTCTGTTTCTTTTCTTTGTATGGATCTACATTAAAGAAAAATATTAATATTGAATACATATTTAGACATTTAGTAACTACTAATTAGTAGTTAGTACACAGTAAGTAATTAAGTATTTATCCTTCAAAAGTACTCCAATTTCTCTCCCAACCGGAAGAACTTGTAGTTAAAGAAAGTATCCTTTTAGCCATCTTTGGCAATTTAGGTACATCATGTCCAAAAGATGCAACCATCCAACTAAATAAAAACAAATCAAACAATAACAATAAGCAAAATCAAAAAACAAGTAATAAAAATTACAAAATAAAGTAAACAATTATTACTTAGTTCTTAGTTCTTACTGGAATCATATTTTTCATCATTTGTTTTGCATCCAATTATAGTTAATGCTCTTCCAAATCCCCTGCTTTGTTGATATACTTCAATAACTCCACACTTACTACCTCATTTTGGCTATCAATATCATCGGGAAAGAATGCTTCAACACAAGTGAAAAATCTATTTGTGACTACTTCACTTCCTATGTTCTTGTTATTAAAGGAGTAATAAGGATTCAATAGGTAGACCACCAAATGTAGTGGACATCAAGCTGATTATGACTTTTCTCATCAATAATATCAATAACCAGACGATAGTGAAACTCTTGATTTTTTAATGTCACTTTAATCTCCTTCTTCACTCTAAGTAATTCTCCGTACACAAAACCCATAGATGACTTCTTATCCCCATCAACAAGAAAAGCAACTTAACTAGAGCCAACACCTTCAAGCAAAAAACTTACCTCATTCCAAAAAAAAGTCACCCATAGCGGTATTATATGCCACCTTTCCCTTTGCACTCTTTGAATGTTGGCATGCATTCCATTTTTCACTAGCAACCATAGCCCTTAGTTTACTTTTCTTCTCCATCAAGCTTTGTAAAATTAGAAAAGCGGTTGCAAATCGTGTTATTCCCGGCCTCACTATGTCCCTTTTTTTTTGGGTAAACTTTCTCATTATTGACAATGTCTTGTGATGTGCATAAATAAAGATTGTTAAGCTCTTTTCCTTTTCAATCACCCCTTTTAACTTAGGTTGGTTCCTAATTCCTTGAAGCATAAGATTCACGGTTTGAGTTGCACATGAAGTCCAAAATATATGTGGTCTCTTCTCGTTCAACAAATCTTTTGTCGATATGTTATTCGAAGAATTGTTTGTTACCACTTGAACTATATTTTGGGGCCCAACTTTTTCAATACACTTGTACACATATTTAAATATATAATTCCCTGTATGTGCTTCATCTGATGCTTCCCTAGAAGAAATGAAAGTTGTGCCTTCTTTACACACATTCATGATGCTTCTTTTCCGATCGGTCCAAGCATCGGTCAAAATTGAGCAACCATTCAAAGCCCATTCGTCTTCTTGTTTCTTTAATAGACTTTTAGTTTTATCTACCTCTTCCTTTAATAAGGGCTCCCTTAATAGGTATTGAGTTGGAGGACAATAGTCCGGGCCAAATTGACCAACCGCTTCTGCAAACCTCTTGAAGCTATCATTGTCAATGGCATGAAAAGGAATACAAAACTCGTACACCCATCGAGCGAAATATTGGTGTACGTTGTGTGTCCTTTGCTTCCAAAGTGCAGCAATAATATTTTGTTGTTTTGTTTTCTTACTTCCACTCAATGAAGATTCGCGATCAATGACAGATGCAAATATGTCCCAGCCAAGAGTAAGCGGGTTTCTTCTTGTCCTTAGACTCCATCTTCCTCGTATTCTTCAAGAACAATTTCTTCTCTCACCCTCATTACATTCATATTCTTTTGTTTATTTTTTATTCTTGTTTATTCAATGAAATTCTTACACTTCACTTTATCTTCATCTGAAGACTTCTTACACGGGGCAACATTTCTTTTGATATTGGCAACATATTATTTGATCCTATAAATTCCACCACTAGTCAATTTTCCATACAACTTACGTTTCAACTTATCTAAATTTTTATGATCCACTAAGTCTGCAAATTCACATCCAACATCATTTGAATTACGCTTCAAAGGGGTATTAATCTCCGGCATTGAATTAGATGCTTTAGAAGATATAGCACTCGAGCATTTTACTATACAAGTAAAAAATTATCAATATCAATTTTTAAAAAAAAACTCATTTGAGTCCAGCAATGGTTATCAAGCATTCAACACAACAACAACAACAACAACAACAACAACAACAACAACCAAGCCTTTTTCCACTAGGTGGGGTCGGAATCGTTATCAAGCATTCAAAAAATTAATTATCAATTGATCAATTCAAGTCAAACAAAAACATACAAGATTTAATAACATACCATTGAATTTTATTAACTAACTTAAACTCAGGAATGTTACTAACATGACAGAAGATAAAGCTATTGGGAAGAAAAGGAGGCCGTCGAAGGCTGGAAATGAGGGAACAAGGTGATGCGCTCCGACCCAGCAGTTAGGGTTGCTTTTGCTTCGTCGTTGGCTGCCTCAGCTAGCTACAGCGAGCTCCGGTGATTGTTGTCAAGAAACAGGGTAGGGTGCGGCCGGGATAAAGGTAGATGCTAGGGTTTACGGTTTAGGACAGGGTGCTTTGAAGCTAGGGCTGATGATGAAATAGGGGTGATCCTAGGCTGTTGTAGAAGAAAATGGCAGCAAAGATGTTGCTCTTTGATGAAGGAGAGGGAGAAGATGAAAGAGGTGGCTGTTCGAAGAGGAAAATGTCCTTTTAAATGATTCAAAAATCAAAATATAAATCCTTTTGTCGCCACCAATCGATTGGTAGCAACTTATGAATCGATTGAGAAGCTTCTGTTTCTCGCGAAACTCATCCCAATCGATTCAGAAAGCTTCGGTTTCTCGCGAAACTCATCCCAATCGATTGGAAATGTTCAATTGATTGGCCAATAGATTCGGAAAGCTTCGGTTTTTCGCGAAACTCATCCCAATCGATTGGAAGTGTTCAATCGATCGGCCAATTGATTCGGAAACTCATGCTAATCGATTGGCCAATCTCTTGGAAGTCTTCAATTGAAAGACTTTTGTTTGGAACTTTTGTTTGAAAAAAAAATAGGCGCTCTGCGCCTAAGCAGTGCATAGCCACCTAGGTGGCCAATTAAAGCGACAACACCTACCGGCGTTGCTTTTGTAAAAGGCGGGGCGATGGGCAGCCGTCCACCCCCTAGGCGGTCTTAGGCTGTGCAACACTCCATCTAATATAGCAAGTCTAACTGTCGTTTTGTAGAACTTCCCTTTATGTTTTAAAGGTACTTTACGATCACATAAAACACCCAACGCTAACCTTCATTTCAACTATCCTACTTGTAAGCTATATAAAATATCTCTGTCAATCTCTCTCAATCATATTGTAAAAATAATTCTAAATACTTAAAACTCTAAGTTAGAGACAACTTGTCATCTCCTATTTTAAACAATTATCTTATCACGTCTAATATTGTTAAACTTAAATTCCATATATTCTCGTCAAGATTCTAATTTGGAATTTACTTCTTCATGTGTTCATCTACCAAAGTAATATCATTTGTAAACAACATGCACCACAATACTGTCTTAAATGTGTCTAGTGAGTTCGTCATGATTAATGTAAAGAGATAAAGACTTAGAGCTTCCTTAATATAATTCTATCTTTATTGGAAATGCTTCAGTTAATACGCTTAGTTCAATATATGCTACGCTAACACCTCTCTTTTCTAGAATTCTCTACATAATTTCTCTTGTGACTCTATCATAAGTTTTTTCTAAGTCAATGAATATTATGGGTAAACTTTGTTTTTGCTCCTGATACTTTTCGATTAGTTGATTGAGAAATGTATAGCTTCTATTGTCGATCTTCTAAGCATAAACTTAAATTGATTTCCGGTGATCGTGGTCTCCTTAATCTTTTTTCTATTACTCTTTCCCAAAATTTCATAGTACGACTTTTTAGTTTAATACCCCTATAATTTGCACAATTTTATATGTCTCTCTTGTTCTTCTTATATAAGGAAACTAGAGTATTTATCCTCTATTGATCAACATTTTTTTCATTTTCAATATCATGTTAAATAATTTTGTAAGTCATTCAATACCTTGTTTTCTAAGGTACTTCCATACCTTTATCGGAAATATATCTTCTATAGCTCTTTTATTTTTCTATCATTTACTAGTACTCCATTACATTCATCTTTAATACATCTTATTTAGATAAAATTTCTTATCTTCCTCTCTCTTACTTTAGATATTCTATAATGTCTTTTTCCCCTTCTTTTATATCCAATTTTCGATATAATCGTTTAAAAATTTCATTTTTTACTTCATTCACGGCTTTCTTAGCCTTTTTTTGGACTATTGTATATTTTTTAAAGTTTTTCTCATTCTTATAAATATATAATTCTTATTTGTTTTTTCTTTATTTTCTCCTATACTTTCTCATTCCACTAACAAGATTTTTTACTTAGTAGTGCATGCCCCTTTGACTGTATTATTATTTTCAACTTTGATATTATTTTATCCCATGTCGTATTAGAGTCACCTTCTATTTTACTTAATGATTGTATTCTAATAGAAACTCTATTCACTTTCGTTCGCCTCTGTATCATTTAGGATATAATTTTCTGCCTTGTATAATCCTTGCCTATGATTGTCCCAACACATTCTCCTTTATCCCTTCTCCTCACTTTTCTCTATTTCTTTTCCTCTCGAGCTGACAGGACGATCTTAAGAGGGCTGACAATCAGCTTCATCTGTAACCACCCAAACCTCTTATTTTTTGATTTATTGTCAACATCTACTTCCTTATTACTGTATAATTATTTTGGAATAAGGATGACAATCTTACAAATTTCTTGCAATGTATCGGAATTGAATCAAGATGTGATGAGGTTTACACCCTTAGGTTTCAACAAAAAAACTGCTTTAAGATCCTTCTGACAAAAGTGATAAATCCCTTTTTGAATTAGCCCTCTTGTTGTTCCTTTCAAGTCCATGTGCATGGAATGCATGATCCTATGCATCCTCATCAACCTTTTCAATCTTATTTACTCTTGAGATCATCTCCAAAGTTCAAATCCAAACTGCTCAATTAAGGAGTAAAAAGTCCAGATTTCAATTTTTTTTTTATGATGATTAAATTATTTGGACTACTAGTATTTAAAAGGTTTGTCCATGTGAAGAATAATTTTTTAAAATTTCACTAAATTTTATTGGCAAAGCTATCTGGCTTTGGTATGCCAGGGCATATGCACGCATGAATGAATTAATTCTTGTGCGTTGCCCAAAATAGCAATTTTTGGTATTTGGAGAAATTGTTTCCGCTGGAAGCCTGGAACATCATTTGATATGATTCTTTTAAAATGAAAGAAAATTATGGTTGAAGTGTAACATTAAGTTCTTATAAAACGATAGTCCGGTGCATGAGGTTTTTGCCAATGCGGATTCCGGTAAAGGATCTATTATACGCAGTCTTATCCTTTATCCTGTTTTGTAAGAGGTTTCTGAGACTCGAATCCTATGACCTCCACAGCAGCAATTTTACCATTGTGCCAAGGCTCTTCTAACTAAGTTTTTATGATGAAAGAAAATTGAAATGTAACTTTAAGTTCCAATGGGGAAAGGCACTGGATGACTCCTATCCTATGTTTACACTAATTTGGAATTCTTATTAGGTTCTCATGAATTGCACAAATTCGATGCTGTTTTTTTCCTTCACTTTTTTATGAAATCGTTCCTTTATTGGCTTTTTGCTCTAGGCGATGGATCAATTTTCATTTTGTTTAAAGTTTTTTTTGTTTCTCTTGCTGCTGCTGTTATAGTCAACTATAAAAAAAACTGATGCTAACTATCTTAATGGTCATGTGTGGACAGGACAAGATACAATCGATAGAGAGTACCACTCCAGAACCTACATGTGATGGTGATCATAGGAATCAGCACACCCCAGATGAAGTTACCCGTTTTAAAGATAACTCCACTGATGAACATTTGTTGGATCAAATTACTTCACTGAAAAGTGATATGGAGACTAGTCCTATTGTAGTTGGTCAAGAAGTGGATGAGGCATTACAGACAGAAGACCATTATTCACCTCTTTGCCTTTCAGTTGATAGCCAGAATCTTAGTAGCACTATCATGGAAGTAGCAGGGAGTTCTCAAACATCTGCTAAAAACATGTGGCAATCAGCAAGTATTTCTAATTCCTATTACAGTACTACCGAAAATGGTGGATATACATCGATTGGGCAACTGTCCCTTAGCCATCCCCAGCTTAGCATAGAACATCCGACCAATATAATCGGTCTAGGGAGAGAGATAATAGAAGCCGAGCATGGAGAGTTGATGCCAACAGCCTTCAATGCGGATCAACGGGCTTCCCTATTTAGCTCATACAATCAGAGTGAGATGCTTTCAGCCTTTCCCAAGAAACCACGAATAATATCTTATCCACAGCAACACAGCAATGGTATAAAGGAACCTGTATCACAATTCTTGATGACCCATGATGGTTTGCCTGAATCCAGTATGGCTTCCACTCAGTTGCAGGGAGCACAACAGTTAGAGCAGAGGGGGCCAGGAGAACAAGACACATATATGCACCACATTACGTCCAAAAGCCTATATTCCGATAGTTGCCCAGACCAAGCATTTACATCAGTTGAACAGCTGAATTTTCCTTCAATTCAATCTTCCATGGATACCGGCACCCTAGGGTTAAATTGGTTTCGTGATGATGGTCAAACATACAATAATTGGTCCAACATTGATCCATCGGGCGGTGGCCAATGCCTGGCTGATGCTAGTAATACTGAAGGGAGCCTTTATAATGTTCTGTCCAGCAAGTTTCCAACATGCCCATCATACAGCAATAGTAGCTCAGAACAATATCTCCAGGCTAGAAACTTTGGGGCCAACTCTAATGCTCAAAATATTTATGGCTACGTACAGCATCAACCTGGCAATCCAAGCAGCCATCCAGCAGTCGCTGTCAATAATCTCTCATGGATGAACTACGCACAACAAAATTCCAGCCTTCACAATCCTTTGGGCAGACCATTGCAGAGGTCTTGGAATAAATAGCAATCAATTGAACCCACTTTCAAGTTTTCCTGGCGTTTGTGCAGGCTGAATCCTTATACATTCTCGCGCTGTCTCTCCCTCTCTTTTACTAGTGAAGAATCAATTTCATGTGGATAATGTGACATGATGGCTTCACACTTCCTAGTCTGGTGCTTGGGGATCGTTGATATATACGAAAATGTCTTGTTTTTATTTTAAGTTATTCCAACACACTGTAGGAAATAGGGAAAATATGTTTTTTTTGGGACAACCAAGTTTTGATTACTTGAATGGTCTTTATTAATCTTCTTAACGTCACTACTCAGATACAGCATAGCTAGTATTATGTTATTCAACTTTATGTGCACTATGGACGTTATTGTAAATACATAAAAGATATCAAGATTATGCTCATGAAAATGGTTATATAAAAAAAGATTTGAAATTATTGAAGCACAATGGATCATAAGTAGAAACTTTCAGGATTGCAATGATCTATATATTTTTTTTCACCAAGTTTAAAATCTTTATGTTCATCTTTTATTCCTAAAGACTTTCTGGTCATATGTTTGAGAATAACTCCTCCTAAATTCTATAGAAATTCTTTTTAATTTTTTATCTAATTTTTTTCATTTTAAAATTAAATTTTAGCATGTTAACTGTTACATAAATCTTTTATCCCTGAAATATTTAAAATAATAAATTTGTTTTCAAAAATAAAGGGCAATATTTTAACAATTAACTTAAATCTGTTGAAATAACACAGACACCACATAGGGTAAATTAGGTTTGCATTTGGATCATTTTATATACCCAATTCAATTGACTGTTTATAGTAGTTTAATTGGATAAAAACAAGTTTTAACAGGAAGCACGTAACTTAGTTATTGCAATCTACATCCTTTGTTGATTTTTTTATTCTTTAATTTCAAGTTCAATCCAATAGGTATGTAAAAAATTCAAAAGTAAAATCAACAAACATAAAGAAAATTTTCCCACCTCAAAAAGATGTTCTCAAATCATTCTCAATAATAATCAGAGAAAAACAATAATAAATCACATATCTCAAAGAACCTAGTAAACTTTAATACTTCGCAGAACTATAAAATTAATCTTATTATGACAAATAAGAAAACTATACTGGGTGGGTCTACCATTTCACCTTTGTAAATTGTGGTTCTGCTTCAAGATGCCATAACAATACTGCCCAGTAAGGTATCCAAAAAGGGGGGCAAACACTAACTAATCATAATCAATTCAGTGTGGAGAAGTGTCAATTGTGTTGTACTTGATCATAAGGAGAGTCATCAACACGCCCTCCTACTTAATTATGGTCGGCTCCTCAATTGCTGTTGACTCCCTTCTATGCCCCATTTTGTTGCTCACTAGGGAAGGTTACCACTGCTGCAAAGGGTCCCTAATAATAATACCCATGAGGGTAATTACACCAAAGCACTTTTTCAAAAGATGCTTTTACAATAGAACATTGAACATGAGCACCATTAGGCCAAGTCCAACCATGGAAAAGAATATATATATATATATATATATATATATAGCGTAATTAACATTTTATTGCAGCAATTATGTAACGTGTATAATGAGCCAACCTATTGCCCCCGCTATACGACTTAATCCACAGGTACTTCAACCTCCATTTTCAAACCTGCTTTGGAGAGAACCTGGAACAAATAGAACAAGGTTAGGAAACCAAAACAATAACGAACTGATTAAATTATAGGCTTAAAGCGACAGCTCTTTAACTCTATAGATATATCCAGAAGCAAAAGGATAGACAAAGGTCCTATAGAATCAGATTTGTGAAACTCATTGTGTGTTGAATTTGAAGAAATTCTGAAAAAAATATAACCAAAGTGATTATGTACATTACTTTTTATAGCTAAAGCAATTATAAACATCTATTAGTCATTAATCTGTTATCCAAACTATTTAATAATAAGGGCACGTGGCAGGTCCACATCAGGTAAGACCGACTAATACAACAGGATTGATTTACAAAGTTTAGAGCACTGAAATAAATAATTCACTATCATAATGACATGATTATGAAATAGAGTTACATGGACATGCAACAGAAATAGATTAACGGGCAGTTGAGAATTTTGAACAAGCTAACTATTATAATTGATATATTATATAAACATTTAGATGTAATTGTTACAATTCTTTATACTTCAAATTTCCTATGTTTAGCAATTAACTCAAGATATTTTTTGTTGAATGAACTGAATTCAAGACTCTAAGCACTGAGATAATTGCCATGAATTTGGAGGTTCTACAATAGTGCACAAAAAGTAAACAGAATTGTTGATTCATAATCTACTAGTTCAGGAGCACACCTTTAAAAGGATAATTGACCAAGATTGAAAATTTCGATCTGGTGTCAGTTTCTGTGATTGGCTGGATCAAAACCATTTTGATTTCTACTAACAAGTATCATCCGGGTTGGTACTAGCCGATATCATCATGGGCCTATTCTCCTTAACAAATGGCTGCTTCTAGGAGATTGCATTGACAGCCCTAGTGCAACGAATTGTCAACTGATTTTGTGTTACTCATTTTGATGAGAACTAGTGGTTGCATGAGGGCAAGTGTCTTGTGATATTATTTTGTTCATTTCAACTCTTATTCTTGAACTCCTTGTCTACCCTCTGGAATCTAGATACCGTGTTGAACATTGATACTCAAATATTAATACTCCGAAAGTTGACACTACACACCCCTATTGATCAATTGTAACAAAATTTGGATATAATTATCTCAGATACTTAGCACAACGATGCTGGATAGTCTTCCTAAGTCCTCATAAAATTACAAATAGGCCCCTACTATTACATGGTATTTCCATTTAGGTACCAGGTCTATACTATTTACCATACTGAATTAACTAACCATAAATTAATAAACTATTGACCTTAGTCCATTAATTAGAACAAAAATCATTGCTATTAATTGTAGACAATACTGTGATAATCATAAAGGCTCAGCCTTAATTGAAAATTGAATCTCCGGAATGAAGGTTTATACCTCAATGGCCTAATTTAAAAGAGCAACGAAGTACCTCGATTATTTTGGATCGGTTGAAACATGAATACGCAAATGTAGCTAAAAAATTATGGAATTGAACTTCTATTTTGATGTATTATTTAGATATACATGTATGTAGATAAATGCATATTGATCTAGATATGTACTTCCTATTTTTACAATATAACTCTTTATGAAAATCATGAAGATGATGATAAATACTATACAATACTAAATAAAAGAATATATAATTCTTTCTACCAATGAAGGATTTATGAGTAACAATGAACCCAGATAAATTTGGTGTATCTTATTTACATACCATATTGTCTTAATGGATGAGAGTTATATAGATTAAATCTGAAACTTGAATTTGTGAGTAAGACTTTATCAACTAAGGGCCTGTTTACTCAGATGGAGAAAAAAATAGAGGTATCAATTATTATGGATGGATGGATACTGTTTAAGTTATCCTTATGCTTGTTTATTCCAATTGATAAAAAAAAAAAAAAAGGGCAGCCCAGTGCACGAAGCTCCGGCCATGCGGGCTCCTGGGCAAGGATCCATTGTACACAGCCTTACCCTGCTTTTTACAAGAGGTTGTTTCCAGGATTTGAACCCGTGACTTTTTGGTTACGTGGCAACAACTTTACCGTTGCACCAAGGCTCCCCTTCTGTTTATTCCAATTGATGAAAAAAAAAATGATGAATGACTTGTATGTTTAGCCTCTACAACTCGTCTAGCAAAGCTCGATCCATTCAGCTTCTTTTGCGCATCTAACTTACACGATCTGCCCAACCCACCTAATTTGCCCCAAGTGATCCAATTGCTTGACCTGATTGAACTGCCCAACCCGACCAGCTTATCCAACCTGTACAGAAGCTAGTCCAATTCATTGATTGGTCTGATCAATCAATCCAACTAGCTTGTTCAGTCACATAATCAGACTCGTCATTTGATTCGCATAGCTTGGTGTGACCTACCCGTCCAGCCAACCTAACTCAAACAGATGGTCTGGAGAGTACCTGAACAACCCATCTAGCTTGCCTAACAAATCAACTTATCTAGCTTACCTAGCCAATGAAACGACCAACTTACTAGGTTTGATTGGCCCAACTAGAACACTTAGCCAACCAAATTGCCCAACCCACTTTGCCGCTTTAGCTCCTCTGAGCCGTCCCAGCTTGATCTATCCAATCAACACAACCAACTAAAGTTCGTGGCCACGAGTTTAACACTGGAGCTTCATTATAAGATCCAATGCTTGTGAGTGTGATGCTCAATAGACCAACTAAGGTCATAAGTATTATTTTCTAATGGAGTCACGAGTGGGTATCTTTTATAAAGAGGTAAGCATCTTTTGCTAAGGATAAGAAATTTTGTTTCCACCAAAGTTAATCAGGATCAAAATGGTAGATTAAAGGGCATCTCTCATCAATTCGGTTTTTCATCTTTCCTAGATAACTTTTTGGATAAACAATAGGCACAATTTCTATTCTAAATATCTTTTCCAATTTTCTATAAAAGTAAATAAGCCCTAAATGTTGTTTTAAGTTAAGTAGAACAAAACTTAAAAAATATGCAATGTAGATTCTGTTAGTTAGAGCCCTAGAGCCAATGATGATTGTATTATGGACTTGTTGTATCATATTCTTGTATATAAATAAAGACATTTGTTTTGGTTATTATACTTACTTGTATTGGTGCCAAATAAACTAAGTATAATAGCGTCCTTGAGTAGAAGGTT
>JBBMJZ010401339.1:0-13316 GCA_037833815.1 Zingiber zerumbet
CGAGCATGCGCTGTGAGCTTACTTTTTGTAGCCACGGTCGGCCAATCTAACGAGAGACCGGCGAGATCAGATCAGATCAGATCAGATGCTGCATCCCTAATCAGTGCGGTCCGGTCCAACCAAGCACGAATTTTAAAGGCAGGCGGGGTTGCCATGAAAATATTCTTTCAATTTGGAAAATCTTATCACTAATATTATCTTCTTTATATTAAAATCATTCAAAACACACTTTTTTTTTTCTATGGGTTAGTAACTTTAAATTCACAGATGGTATTTTCCCTTCTATTTAAAAAATTATACTTAACCCTCCTTTTACATAAGTAAAAAATAAATAAATAAATAACTAAAATAACCCTAACCTAAATCAAATTTTTAGAAAAAGATGAAAAATAAAAATAATCCCATAAGATCATTGAAAACTTAACATTAACCCAACCTGATATATACATAGGTCTAAAATCTCACTTGTTCTTAGTAAAAATATCCTCACAAAATTCACACATGCACCAGCATATATATAACAGAAAAATAGCAACTCTGATAGGGATAATCAGTGAAAAACTCATTCCACCAAATAAAAAAGAACCATAATTCTAAATTGATGAATCAAAATTAAATAAAGATAAAATAAAATTTATCATTAAAAATCAAAATAATGACCTTTTATTTTATTTTTTCTAGGAACAAGTGAAATTTTAGACCTATATATAAATCAGGTTAGATTAAGGTTAAGTTTCAACGATGTTACGAAATTATTTTTATTTTTCATTTTCTTTAAAAAGTCTGATTTATTTTGTTCTCTTTTTTACTTAGGTCAAAAGAGGGTTAAATGTAATTTTTTAAATAGAGGGAGTAAAATGCAACCTGCTATAAAATATAAAATAAAGAAGGTTTAAAATTATTATCCTTTTTTTAATCAAAACTTATCCTAACCCCACAAACCCGAAAAAATTATAGGATTGTCCTTAAGTACTGTCGGACTAATTTTGACTTTCTGGTGGATGGATTATGATTTTGTACCGCTAATTTTAACTTTAAATTTTAAATCGCATGGATGGAGTGACTTATTAAAAAGATTTAAATTTTAATTGCTATAATTTAAAAAATATTTATATGGTTGTAATTATGAAATCTTAATTATTATAATGCTAATATTTATGTTATAGCAGATAGTTATTATAACTAGACTTATTCTATTTAATAGTATTTATAATTGTAACATGTAGTTACTATAATAGTAATTGTTACATGTAGTTACTATAATACGTGCTTACATGTCTATACAATTGACCGATCATTTTAAGATTTAATGCATATCACAAAAGATAATAATGTGCTATTTTAAGAGGAATTGATGGGATGAGATGTTTTTTTAATTAAAAAAAAAAAAAGGCAACAAGAGGCTCTTTTATTTTTTTTTACCGGATATACATCTTGCTTTTAGTTCACATTTTATACTGTAGATGATATTTGTCCATTATAACATCAAAAAAAATGCATTTAAGTCAAAAATATTTTTCAATGTAGATCTTGTTCTCATCCTCAGTGATATCTTTATTTAAAAAAAAATCATAAAGTTTTAAGTTAAGAAATGAAAATAAAATAGATTAATTTTATAAAGCTAAGAATATTTGTATATGTAAGAGAATATTCAAAAAAGGGAGTTATTTTGGGAACCTTGAAATCATTTTGGAGGAGTTGCTAGTTCGGCGAGAGACATTTCGAGTTCTTCGTGTGGGGTGATATTCTATTTTGGCCATTTTCAAAAAGAAACAATGCGGTTTAAGTTATTTACCAATTTTAAAGGGAACATTTAGCTCGAAGGTTTATCTTTTTTATTTTTTTAATAATAAATTATAAAGAATCCTTAAATTATAAAGAATATCAAAAAGTTTATTATAAATATCTTCTCATTTTTCATTTTCTCAATCTCCTCTATCCAACAACCAACCTTCACAATCGATAATCCACCGTAAAACCTGATATTGTCCTATTTTATCCTTTTCATTCCATACTCTGGTCAGTTTTCTACTTAATTACATTGCTACATTTAATTTATTTTTGTATTCACATCTTACAAACATAAAATAAAAAATAAAAAAAAAATCCATGCTGTTTCCGTTCTCTAGAAAACTTTTGGCTATTTTTTTTTTACAAAGATTTTATAAAACCAAATTTCATGTGATTATGCAACACAGTTCTGGCTCTTAAAGTTGGATTTTATTCAAAGATGTCACATTGTGGAAGTAATTACACAAGAATTTAACAGATGTATAGAAAATGACTGAGGGAGAAAATATAGTGAGATCATTTTCACTATCTGAATCACATTGGGGAGGTAATTACATCAAGAATTTAAATTTAACAGATGTATAGAAAATTACTGGGGGGGGGGGGAATGTGTACCGTACGATTCACCTCCTTGTTCGAGTATGCTCGTCTTCTTCTTCTTCTTCTTCGCTGCCAAATCCCATTCTCTGAAACATTCTGATTTCTTCAGATTTTGGTGAATCAAAGCTTTCACTGTGGCCTGGTGGCACGCCATTGTTTATGTCTAGATCAGTCAAATTATCGAGAGCTCTCACCACCTGAACAAACCATGAGCAATGATCAAGTCTTCCGCGAAAGATAAGACAGAAGAATGAGAAAACAATTAACTTTTGACGGCCTTTCGATATAAGCAAAAAGAATAGGAAAGACACTATTTAGCTTTGAAGATTAACTGAATGAAGTAGATCACTTGGCTGTAGAATGTAGTGCTTGGATTTTACCTGACTCATCCGAGGCCTCATGGTAGAAGAATGCCGAATGCAAGCAGCTGCTACCTCAATGATCTGAAGCATCTCGTCGTAGTCATAGTTCCCGTTGAGCCTTGGATCTGGTAGGTGTCTAAAATCTCCATTTTCAAGAGCTTGGATTAGCAACGGTCGAGCCTATATGAGATAGCAGTCACAATTTCCATCTCTTAATAAATTTCTAATGAATCTTTCCAAATCACAGCTAGCATTTCAGCAATGCGATTCTCAAGCTTAAAAACAGGAAAAATATTATTGCACGAGTTCGTATGTCCAAAGAATGTTCAACCAAATAATCCCACTTCACGATAAGGGTGGGTGAGTCTTGTTGCGATCATAAAGTTGTGCCTGGCGTTCAAGATTAGTGTTTGATTACAGTGACATTAAGTATTCATCCAATGTAATACATGATCGTTTGATGATTCGTGCATCTCTGGGCTTATTTTAGATGCATCTCTTTGAAAAACACGTTCACAAAACCTTCATCTAATGGTTCCTTGAAGCCCAGTACTCTAAGCCAATAACTTTTCATGCTTATAAACCTTTTTAAACCAAGAGATCCCAGAATTTTGTCAATATGATGACTAGTGAGATTTGAAGAGGAGAATCACAACCCACAAAGCAAATTCACGAGCTGAGTATCAAGGCTTTGAGATTTACTCAGATGATACATATTGATCAAACTGCATTTAGCACAAAGGCTAGGGAAGGAAATTGAGGATAAAAGTCTTTTCAACCAAAACAAGTAGAATCTGAATGTGTTCTGCAAAAGACCGCGGACGAAACTTGAAAGTCCTGATCCAATGCTTACTTGGGTTATTGAACCTAGATTCGCTACTGCTTAGGCGAAGTTGGCAGGGAAACTCTCAGTTATTCTGTTCTAGAAATATGAGGTAAATATGGAATAAACAGCTAGGGCCACTAACATATAAACTCACTGATTTTCACATGTGCTAAGTGTGAACGATCCGAGCTAATCAAAGGAACAAGGACAATGAAATAATGAAAAGGCAAGCTCAAATCTCAATGAGATGAACACAATGCGAAGAAATAGAAGAGCTACTGGAAGCCTAGAACGGAGAAAGGATTTTCAGAAGGCAATGGGAGTTTCCACCTAATTTTTTCAGTATGTAAAGTACAAAGGAAAAAGAAAGGGGAATGTGACATAATCTACTACTTATGAGCAAGTTTACGGAATCCTACCTCATACAGCTCGACAATCAATTCTTTTACCATCATCTAGATCACAACCTATAAACTTTACGCAAACAACCTGACTCAAAAAGGACGTATTTTTATTGCAATGAACACATTATGTTTATCTCCTTAATTCAACATGCAATGCAGTTAATGACACTAGAGAAATCAGTCCAGATTGCTGTTAGAGAGCCTACCCATTCAGCAAGACACTCGTCTCCCAAAGGTTGAGACAAATCAACAGGTTTCCGTCCTGTAATAAGTTCCAAAAGAACCACCCCAAATGAATATACATCAGACTTAGCAGTTAACTTTCCACTAGTTGCATACTCCGGAGCCAAGTATCTGCAAAGGCAATGTATAGTAAGTTTTACGAAAGATAGCCAGCCACATTGAATAATATCAAAATTTCATGTTGTCTTCTACCCAAAAGTTCCCATTACACGTGTGGACACGTGTGAGTTTCCATCCATGGCTGACCTTGCAAGCCCGAAATCAGAAACCTAATATATCAGAATAAATCAGTTGCAATTCAAAGTTCTGGCAGTTTCAGTGCACCAAACAAGATGTATGGCAACCTTAGCCTCAAAGTTGTAATCTAATAAAATGTTTGAGGACTTGATATCTCTGTGAATTATCCGAGGATTACCTGATACAAGAAATAAAATTGATAAAAATTTCTGATTTAGTGTATGATTTATTTCAAGTCAACAAAGCCAAGTGGAACAAGAAAGAAAATAGAAATTACAATCCTCATGAAGGTATGCTATTCCACGAGCTGTCCCAACAGCGACCTTAACCCTCTTGGTCCATTGCATTACTGCTCTTCCTTTTCCTACAAAAGCAATGCCAGATAGGATAGGAATACATGCATCACTAAATACAATTTGATGGTAGACTATCATTACTCACCATGGAGATGGTAATAAAGAGTTCTATTGGGCACATAATCATAGACGAGCAATCTCTGATTCTCTGATACACAGTATCCTACAAGAGAAACCAAATGGCGATGGTGTGCACGACTGATAGTTCCAACTTCAGCTCTGAAATGGCGCTCTCCTTGTGCCCCACTAACTTTAAGCTTCTTCACAGCCACTTCTCTTCCATCCATTAAGTATCCTTTATATACACAACCAGATCCACCTTCACCTAAAAGGTTCTGAGGTGAGAAGTTATCCGTAATCATTGATAGCTCGTCCAATGTAAACCATAATTTTGTATGTCCTAACCCCGACTCGGATTGTGAGAAAGGGATTCCAGAACTTCCTTCAGAGCCATGCCTTACAGGAGGATATGGTGGAGATCTTGCATGAGGGTATATCTCTAAAGAGAGAAGACAAAGTCA
The DNA here is from genome assembly GCA_037833815.1 of Zingiber zerumbet. Lineage (NCBI taxonomy): Eukaryota > Viridiplantae > Streptophyta > Magnoliopsida > Zingiberales > Zingiberaceae > Zingiber > Zingiber zerumbet. The sequence goes on from JBBMJZ010401339.1 coordinate 5,341, forward strand.
GGTTACTGATTTAGGAGTTGAGAGAATCTAATTTTAGATTTGCAAATAACACATCTTTACTTAAGCTTGCTGATTCATGAATCAATAAGATATGGGAAATATACCTTACCTGATATAAGTGTAGACACTGATGGTGCCGCAGCGATATCTCCGCCGCGACTGATAGGTTGGAGTGGCTTCTTACGCTTTTTCACAAGCCACACAGCCGCTCCGACAAAACTAAGCATCACAATACCTGCAACAACAGCGAATGTAGCAACAGTTGCAGTAGTACCCATTGTCGAGCCATTGTTCAAAGGTGGGGGAGACACTTTGTGTCCAGATGGAGGATGAGGCTGTGATGGTGGGCTTCGAACATGAGGGGGAGGATTGGTATTATATGGAACAGGAGGAGGTGGTGGTGAAGAACTAGGAGGAGGAGGTGGTGGTGGAACAAAGGATGGCGGTGGTGGCGACCGGTAATAGATTGGTGTGATAGGAGGAAAAAAAGCTGGTGGAGCTGGCAAAGGCTGCAGTGTTGGCGGAACAGCAATTGCTGGTGGAAGAGGTGTTGGCACAGAGGGACATGGTGGTGAAGAATGACCTTCAAGTGGAGCACTCGGTAGTTGAGAAGCTGGTGGGGATGAAACTGGAGACGGTGGTGAGAGGGGAGGGGATGAAGGTGGATCCGCTCTGGAAGAAGGAGCCGGCAAAGGGGGGCTGTGATACCCACTTCGAAGAGATGGCGGTGATGAGAGGGCATCTCGTGACGGCGGTGGCGGCGATGTGTAGTAGAAATATTCCATCTTTTGCCTCCACTGGATAGCCCTCGCAACCACCAGTCTCCTTCAAGAAAGCTCGCAAGATCACCTGCATCACAGAGCCACCATTTCCCAGGGCTTCAATGGCCGAGAACTCTCTAAATCCAAGATAGAATTCCTTCACATCTCCACGAACCACAATCGATGAACTGCTACACCAATGCAGTCCTCCAAACCAATTGAAAAGACACAGATTTTGGACGACTGTCAAATGATTCCACTAATTATGAGCACTTAAAATTCCTGTCCTTTCAGAAACCTGATTTCCGCCCTAAAAAGTGAACGCCCATTGGCACAACCAACAACCCGGAAGAAAAATCCGACCATTTCTGGACGATACCAGATTAATGGGACAGATTATCCCACAAAGATTCAAGCTTTTGCCCTAGAAACTCATCAAGATTCAACCTTCAATGAAAGACGTATCTCCAAGCACGGAGGCGTACCAGATTACGGATCAGCACAGAGCTCAATCTCACAATGCGAGAACACTGCCGCTGCAAGGCCGCAGCCTGGCGGAAGAAGAATAAGCCGCGGCGGAAGAACAGGAACGAGAAATACTGGAGACGAGTACCCTAATAACCTTTCCGACCCGTCCTGGCAACGCTGAATCGGAAGGTGGAGAACGTGAGGAGGACGACTTGGCGTAATTTCAATACATGAGCTCGGATTTGGGGGTGATGAACTGGGAGACGCAGATTGTACTGGCAGTGGTAGTTCCCGAAGCCGCATTATGAGCTACTTCTAGCTGTAAACCAAGACGAAGCATTTTATATGCGTAGACAATTTCTTTTCCTTTTCATTTTTAATATTTTTCCACACTTTTTTTTTTAATGATTCCGGACTTCATCTGAGTTCACGTAAATTAAAAATATAATTTATACACATTTAAAAATCCACGTCTAAAATATTTATTTTATTTAAAATTTAAAGGCAGATCTTTTATTGCTTTTGCGCGTTAGATAGAAAACAACATTCGAAATATTCGCTATTCAAATTTTAATGTCTTTAATCTCTTTCTTTTAGACAAAAGTGATATCAATCCCCGATTTAATATTATCGGCTCTATAATAAAATATAGATTAATAAATCATAAAAAATATTTTATTTTAAAGCAACTGCCTTTTATAGCAGTTCCTATCACTTACTTCCCTCTTTATTGATGCCGTTAAATTTATGCTCATAACTTAAATTCTGATAAAAAAATATTACACTGAATATATTTAAGTTTAAAACGACATCAATTTATTAAAAAAAAAACAAATTCAATTATAACTTTCAAATTTTGATAAAAAAATTAAAAACAGCTCCCTAATAATGTATTTTGTATTTTGAATGATAGGGAAAAGTGAATTTCTTAAATCCATTATTCAAGTGCCATTATGATTCTACACTATTAATAGAATCATGCTTCCTTTCCTCCATTTTTGTTCATTACACTCCATTTTTTTATAAACATTTTCAATCTATTTACAGTATGAAATCATTTTGTTGCAACTATTATTATTAGCTTTACTATTACTTATTATATCACCCAATTAAAAGGATGCTTATGCAAGAACAGTTACTGATCATTTATTTGGAGGAGATGCTTGTAGAAATATTTATAGATTCATTTATAACGATTAGGAAGGTGTCAACTAGCTCAGTTGGTAAGAGTCTTAGTCAAATGATAAGATGATCAAGTCAAATAATAAGTGGATTGTCTTGGTCAAATGCACCGCCCAATTCTTCTATTCGATCGAAATTAATAAGTCGTTAATTAATCTTGTTCGACTTAATTTAATTTGTGTGTGATAGTCAAAACAACTAAACAAACAATTTTAATAAAAAATAATTCATCACGGTGATAAGCATGTAACCAGAGCATTTAAATGATTTATTTATGCATATCAATTCTATATTTTATTTTCTCCCATTAAAAAAATTAATCGTAAAAAAAATATAAAACATAACAATAATTCACCCTCAAATCAAGAAGGGGAGAAAAGTCGAGTCAACTCATTTGAGTTGATTAGAACCACAAGCGAGACTGTACATTTAAGGTTGATTGATTGCTTCCATTAGCTTACTCTGGTTGACTAATAGCTTGATCATTATGGGCCGACGTGGTTAGTACGGGTAAGATTGAGTTGGTTAGTATGAGGTAGAGTTATTATAATAGGGTAAGGGTTTAAATCTTGGTAAAGACGGGAAAAAAGCTCTCCCCTGCACTAGCCAATTATAGCTTCCTGATTTACCTCCTCACATATGGTCGTGGGGCTGACCGTGTGGGGCCGCTGGGTGGTGGATTCCATCTTTTGCTACAATTATGGGCTGACGTGGAAAAAAAAGTCCCCTCTCATCCCTAATTAATTTAGTTGTTAGTTATAAATTAATCCTATAATTTATCTTCCTTCGTATAACTTAGGATGGATAGTGAAAAGCATCTTAAGTAAACATAATCACATTTTACTATAAGTAATAATTTAATCATGCAACTAATAGATCGTATGTAAAGGGTCATTATATTGGACAAAAGATTTCATGATTTATCTTCCTTCTAGATCGCCTAGGATAGTCTTGGAGGGACCCAATGTAAGGGTTTTTACCTTTTGCTACAACTAATAGATTGATCGTGGCTCCGATGGGTGTGCTCCCACAGGCATAATCGAGTTGGTACTCAGATAAGTAGTTGTCATAATAGGTCTCAAACTTGAATCGTGGGATTTACCCCGTGTTAGGCCCCCTCATCTAGGAAGTCATTCAGATGGCTAAATGACCCCTATGATTTTCTCCTTTCCAATATGCTTGGGAGGCTTTGGAGGATCCCAAATGAGGGTTATCACCTTTTTTCTTTTTTACCATAATGGTCGAGTTAGTACTCAAGTAGTAAAATTACATTACAAAAGTAAAATTCGAATTCCATGGGCTCATCTTCTTAAGGAATAAATTTCTCCCACCTAGAAGATCTCTCAGTACCATGATTTACCACCTCTCCACCGCCCTAGGGTCAGACCATGAAAGGACATATGGAATGAGCGTTATTATATTTTGCATCACTAATAGTTTGATCATGGATTGCATCATTTTTGCCCCTAGGGACGGAGCGATGGTAAAAGGTAGGACGGACTCACATGCAACGAGAGTTAAAAACTTACACAGGGTATTTCATACGCCGGTGATGTTTAAACTACTCGTGATGTTGAGACGCTATGTATAGATATCATGGGACCAATGAGTGAAGTCAATTGGATGGATCACCAGTCGGCTAGACCACCACTGCGAGAACTTCCTCTGTCCACTTGAAAAATTCTCTCACTTTGTAAGTGTAATGCAAGAATAATTAAAAGCTAAAACTTTTTCATAAAAAGTTAAAACTAAAAGCCCCAGAAAAAAAGGTGTCTTTTTTTTAGGCTTTAAGTCAAGGAACCAGCCTGTTCTACTCCTTGAGAAAAAAAGGGACATTCCAACCAACTTCCCCAGGAATCTGATTGCCTTTTCTGCGAGCTTCTTCTTCATCAAGATAATTATTGCACAAGAGTATGAACTTGCATGCCTTTTGACCAGTATTTTCACATTAATTAGATATATCTGGAAAAAAATAAAAGGGAAAGATAAATGGAGAAAATAAAAATAAAAAGAGAATATTGTGAGGAGAAAAGGTCAAGTTTTTTTTTTTTAGATACTTCAATCATAAGAAACGCACCACGAATTCATGTTAGGTAAGAGGAGAGATTAGACATTTTATATTTTTTTTCCCTATTTGAATATGAATATTGGAAGGGAAAAAAAACAGAGTTTCTTGACCATTTCCACACTCGTTGATTGGTGCGCCACCAACTCACAATTTTTCCGCATGAAACAGTCAAACATTCTGTTCAATTGTGTCGTGGAACGCCACTCAAACCCTCATGCACGATATGAGCATATAAACAGAAAAGATGAACTGATTCAATACTATAAACTAGCCTAATTTGATGATATTATTTATTAAGATAATCGAGCGTAAAATAAATTAAATCGTTAAAATAAGTGCTCAAACTTATATTTTTTTTTTGTCAACTTAATTTATTTAGATTTAGATATTATAGTACTCTCAATTTAAACTTAATAAATTATTTTAAATTTTTATATTTTAAACTTATTTGATTGGTTATAAAATTTATAATACAAATTTATTTATTTATTTAGCATGTTGATTTGAATTTTATTCAGAATATGGTTCATGTACAATATTAACGAATGTTGTTCACGAATATTAACGAGCCGAACATATATGTGTTCAAGTTTGTCCGTTTAGTTTAAGGAGTTGTTCAAACTTATTCATTTAATTAATTTTGTAAGTATTGAACTAACATAAACAAATACTTACTAAGTCGAACAACAAATTTGTTCATAATACTAGGGTTTCACCGACAGAGATAAAAGATATCGTCCCTTCTTCTGTACAAAAATTAGGCACGCTCAGTTCAGATCACGATCATCCCTGCATATTTAAATTCCTAAATCTGCCACGAATCTTATTCAACCAGTTAAATTTTAAGAGTACGAGGCCATCGTACAAATGAGAGATACAAATGAGAGATGAACGGTGAACTAAAGGACCCTATCTCAATAATTTACATTTTTGAGATCAATGAAATCAAAAGTTGCTTCAGAATCCATCCCTTGATTATCACCGTTTCACCAACAACTTAAGACGGCGCGTGCTTATATAGGCATTTGCTTGTTGTTCGATGGCGATCGATGAGTTCACAGCAAGGCAATTATTTGGAACTCCGATCTCCAAGTTTTAGCCAACTTGTTTAGTTAACAGCAACTCAGCGAGGATATATATTAGTGAAGCAAAATAAGGACGGGGCCAGAAATTTCATATCGAAGGGGCAAAATGTATATATCTATGTTGAGGGGAGGCGACCATGTTGTTACCTCCCATTCGGCTTTCTTTGACCTCCTATTCTTATATCTTATTTGCTTCTTATATGCCCCAGGGCGTAGCGCAGATGATGGATGCATGATATATCTGACATAATGGTCAAGAGTCGATTCTCAGGAACTGATGACTTGGGGTTTACCCCGCCATGCGTCTATGGTCTGTGTACCTGCATGAACCTCTCTTCATATCTGTGGGACCGACACTGGGGGGCTGCTAAGATAGCGGATCTATTTTTTTTATTTGCTTCTTATACTTAAAAATTAAAGGGAGACGGTCGCTGCCCCTGGTTCTGTCCCTGAAGCAAAATAAATGAATAATGTACCACCTGAAACATACGCTAAGGGTTACTTTAATGAGAATAATGTAAATAATCTCTAATTAATTTTAATCAATTGGTATTTATTATATTTGACACACACGAATATAATATTTTTCAAGTCTATTATATTACTATATTTATAATTATTATGATTGCATGTCTTATTTAATCTTTTCATTATTATTGTGGACAATTTGTATAAATAAGCATATTGCTTTAGTAATAGAATCATCAAAAAACTTTATATTATTTCTTCCTTCTAAATATTATTTTCTACATGATATCAGAACTATGATTCTTCCTTTTCCTTATCTTCCCTCAAAATTTAGCTTCCTTCTTTAATTCCTCTTCCAACACCTCAATTCCAGCACCAGATTTCTACAACATTAGTCAGCAACAACGTGAACATCTTGGAGCAACAGCAACTTGGAGCAACCCAAAGATCAGTGTGCTCCAGCAACATCTTGCAGTCTCATCGCTGATTTCGACACCATTGTTCTTTGCTGTTGATTTCGACGCCAATATTCTTTCTTGCTAATTTTGTATACTAACCTCAGGAACTTCGACAACTATAGTAACAATCTTTATTATTATTATTATTATTATTTTCCTCCTCCATTTTACCTTTTCTTAAAAAAACAACAACAAAAAAAACATGAGAAAAAAATAAAGAGAAAAAAAAAACAGAGAAGAAAAAAAAAGAGATTAAAAAAAAAGAAAAAAATAAACATGAGAAAAAAAAAGAGACAGAGAGAAAAAAAAACGTGAGAACAAAAAACAAAGAGAGAAAAAGCAGAGAAAAAAAAAGGGAAAAAAGTGAAAAAAAACTCTTCTCTCGAGTCTACTAAAATTTCTTTACCATTATAAAATACATCCTTTTCAATTCCTATGATTCCTTCTTTCCCCATTACAGTTGACCATGATAATTATTTACTATGAAAATTATAGTTTCTTCCTTTACTTTGTGTTCATGATTTACTTGGTCATGTTGATGGTAGTTTATCCCCACCTCAAAAAGATAATTCATCCTATACTATTTGGTTTAAGAAGGATCAATTAGTCTTGACTTGGTTAATTTCATCAATTACTGAATATATACTTCCTATGCTCGTTGGGCTCAACACTTTACGCCAGGTTTGGGAAGCTCTTGATCATTCTTTTGCATCTTACTCTCAAACACGAGTTCTCTAACTTCGTCTACAATTACAGTCTGTACAACGAGGAGATGCCTCCATCAATGACTATATGCAATCAATCAAGACCATTGCTAATAACCTAGCTGTAATTGGGCATCCAGTCTCTGATCCAGAACTATTAATGCATGTTCTTGCAGGTTTAGGTCTTCAATATGATAGCTTTGTTCCCAGCGTGACAACTCGCATGGATCAAGTGTCACTTGAAACACTTCATGGTATGTTATCCTCTCATGAAAGGATTCTACAAATACAATATTAAAGGATGTCAGATTCTCTATCTTTATCGGCACACATGCTTAGTAAGGCTCCACAACCTAATCAGCATAATCAGTCTCCTCCCCAATATGGTCAACAAAATCAGTTTGGAGGTTTCAGAGGTCGGGGTCGAGGTCGAGGTCGAGGTCGAGGATGCTGTCATATTTGCTTCAATTATGGTCATTATGCTCAAAATTGTTATAAAAGATATGATTCAAATTTTCGATGAGGACCTGTATCATCAAGTCGACCTCCTCTCTCATTTTGGCAATCTAGTACTCAATCATTTAATTCTGAATTATTTTCACTCTCCATCCCTCCTAATGCAACGTCATCAGTTCCTGAAACCCCAGGATGACATCTGGATTCTAGAGCAACTCATCATGTTACACCGGAGTATAATATTCTTATAGAAGCTTCACCTTACCATGGATCCAGCATGATACAAATAGGCAATGACTCAGGTTTACAAATTGCTCACATTGGAA
>JBBMJZ010401372.1:0-13313 GCA_037833815.1 Zingiber zerumbet
CCCCTAGCATTATTTTCGATCCTACATAAAGTAGTAGCAAATGTAAAGAGATGTGAGATTAAAATATATGAGAACAACATATTATTGAGGCTAGAACCATGGGAATGATAGTTTAGGATAATAATTTATGCATTATAGTAATTACAGTTTAGAGTATAGAGTATGCTCCGGAATCATGGGTAGAAAATTTTGGAAATAGACTAACAAAGGCAATGAAATTTACACATCAAAATTCAGAGATCTCTAACATAATTAATTTATGCTCAGCTTGTCACAATAAGGTGAATGGAAAAAAAAACAAAAGAAAAATTCAGTAAATTCATGAGCCAATGATTCCAATGCCAAATATATTTCTCAATATTCTCAAATAAAGATCATCATGCTAACATTTAAACAATAAATATATTATGTCTACCAGACAATGGTTCCAAAGCCAAACAAATTCGTCAATATTATCAAAGAAAGATCATCATGCTAACATTTAACCAAGAAATATTCTCTTACCTTAGTTCTGATACTAGTGAACCCTCCATTGTTTGCAGTTGAAACTACACCTGAAGAATAGAGTATTTAGATTCAGAAACAAAAATCAGGAAAATTAAGCAACCATAGCGTATGACATGGTCTCAACTCAAGCCACCTTAAGAAATGAGTAAAATGAGCATAAGGATATACCTTTGAATAATCCAGTTGGTCCACCATCTTCGTTTCCGTTAGGATCAACTTGGAATTCGCTTGCGCTAACACCTCCCATGACAACATCATCTAATGCACCCCAAACAAGCTTCCCTGTGATATTTCCTAGACAAGAATAAATAAAACTTTCTAGTCAATTCCAGAAATTTTTATGAAAACATCAATGGGTAAATTAATTATTATGGAGGACATAGATAACAAAAACGTATAAAAGAAAAGATAACTGGTTTGATATGCTGACTAATCAGTACAAGCAAGGACATATTAACTCAAGGATCTTGAAGCGCAAGGTAAGTTAGTTGCAGAGAATCCAAGTATAATCTTTGTATGCCACCCAGTCAAGATTTGTAAAAGACATTCATAAATTGGAATATAGGAAAACGTCGCAACTTAGATTGAATACCTTTGGACCCAAATAACAATTTTCCATCCTTCAGTCCAACACTATTCTTTACTGCATTTATCAGATTTTGCATTCCAATAAATTCGACCTTTTCTGGGGAATCTCCTTTTATCTGACAAATGTAACTGAATTTCAAGGTTACACTAAAAGTTTCATGGATAGAAGGTGCAATAATCTGAGGTTTGAAAATTCTAAAAATATCGCAGTTAACAAAGGATATATCCTAGCACCTCTGGTTCGAAAAATTTGATTCCCTGTATCAAATAATACTCAAATCACATCAACCAGAACAGACATTTGTTGAAGTTGAATCATACAAATTGTATACAAGCAGATACATACTTGGCTGTATTTTGCTCTATCAGGAGTATCTCCTTCCTTTGGACCAACTATTACAGAGACGGCATTGATGACTTTTCTCACTCCTTGGAAGTATTCAGGAGAAAGTGTTTCTGTCTTAGTGACATCCCCAACAATCTGAAACATAGCAAAATACGCAAGCTGCCAGTTAAGTACAACCCCAAAACCTCTAACAACTTGGATATGATCATACTTTCAGACAGACATCTAACTGCTTTGAAAGGTTAAAAGAAAAAAATTTTACTAAGTAATTTTCAATGTATGTCATTTGACCAAGTGTCATTTTCCTTTTATTTCGGGATCTTGAAGAAAGTGAATGGAGAAAAAATATAAATGATATATTCATCTCACCAAGTCGACATCTGGTCCTAGCATTGATCTTGCTTTCTCTTTATTCCTAACCTGACTTTCAAATAATTAGAAATACTAAAACTTCTACAGATGAGAACAAGGTAAATAATAATGAAATTAATTGAATTAACTGTATGGAGTGTATATAAGGTACCAGTGCGCGGACAGGAAGGCCTTTATTCCTTAATATGTCAACTACTCTTCGTCCAACCCCACCAGTGGCCCCAGTTACCAACACTGTACCAGATGTTTCCATTTTTTTCAATGGTTTAGTTGATGCTGAACTTGATAGCTTCTCAATTAGAGACTCGATGAACTACACAAATGTAAACCAATCATTTGTATGGATTTATACTAGTACAACAGACAAAAGAAACAAAAGTAATGCATCTCTTCATGCCGCAAAGAAGGGGCAAACCTTGGCAGGATTAGGAGGCCCGTTAAAAAAATACAAAGTTCTAAAAAATCTCCCAAAATCCCAAGCTTGCCGATTAGACGCAGCAAATATGACTCCCTTGTGCTTTCTTGTGGATTTGAGAGGCAAGGTTTGCTTGGGAAGCAACAGGTCCAATCTATTAGTATGTGGGAGAAATTGTTTAGTGCAGATGGGTAGCACTAGCACCTTTTGATGGAAGTTGAGATAGTTTCTTTTGAAAGTGTATGATGAAGAAATTCCCTGTAGCAGAAAAAAAAAACAATAGAATCATTTTAGCCTTGTGGCATTATCCACCCCACAGACTTCAGAAAAAATTGCCAATCTTGAGTGGGATCATGATTTGCTCTTTAATGTGTAAGTAAAATTTCTGCAACATAGATCAACAGAATAAGTCCAAGACAACAGAAATTATTTGTGCAGATTACGTTATAAGAAAGAACAAGGCAAAAGTCCAAAATGACTTTCATAATGAGCTACAATATGTTCAGAATACCATTAATCTAAAACTATAGTGTCTTATGATTGAAGACAGAATATTGTTTAAGTTGATAATAATCTTTAAGAATTTTAAAGTACAATTATTACAGTTACCACTTTTTTGAGAAAAATAATTAACCAAGATACAACATATATCAGGACTTATACCACCAGAACTAGCTTTTCGATTGTAAAAATAAAGGATTTACTCCTAAGTTAATCTAATCTACAGTTATGTTCATCCATAGGATCCCAAGTTCCGTGGGTAAGTTAAACCATAACGATCCTTGAAGAAGAACTAATTGTCCAAGCAACACTTAAACATCCATTTTTACAAATACTCCTTGCTTACCCAAGTCACCTTTTAACAATTGGAGTCCAATTTCCGAATTGTCCCATTTTAGCTAACTTCTCTCACTCAATCTGTGTGTCTGTGTGTCTGTGTGTGTGAGAGAGAGAGAATGAGACGAAGAATAATTCTGACCGGAAACAAATTTCCATTTGTGTAATAGATGCAAAATAGTAACAATATTAACATGCTAGCAAAAACCAAAGTAAAACCCGGATTTAAAACAAGATTAGTTAAAGAAATATTAGTTTGTCCAGTAAATTTGTCCCATCTTAGAAAAATGAAAAGAAAATGAGAGCGTGCATATTAATCGCAACGAAGATATCAGACTTACCCTAGGTCTTCAACACCATAACTCAGATTTCAAGACATATACCTGAGTATTGAGAAGAGACGATGTTGAGGGCCGCACTGAGAGGCAGTAGCAAGACTCCATTTCTCAGCAAAGCCAAGCGACCATAACCTTTGCCGGTGCAAATGCCGAGTAATAGATCAAAGCTTTGAGAAGGAACGTGAACCGCACAACTGAGGATTGAGGAAGAGATTGAAGCACTCATCATCCGGGAATCAAGCGGTGACCGTTGAACCGACTGAATCAGACGGCATCCGTCAGTTCTCTCGCTTATCGACACTTATTTCTTCAATCGCCTTTCCCGCGCATCGATCGCCGGTAGCCGGAGAAAGCAGCCAGGGGTTCTTTGATCGAAATGCTCAGACGATTTGGATTCGATTTGGCTTCGAGGCTCGACCATGAACAATTAGCACGCTTCATGGGGGCGACTCAACTTTAGTACCAGAAACACACCCTCGTTTTAAAGGATATTAAATGACTTGACGCATCACAATGAAGTGATAAATAAGTGACTTTATTTATCATAATTGTTTTATTTAGTGGTAAATACACTATTTTTAAATTCGAATGTTTTTTTAAAGTATCAATTTAATTTAAAAAATAGAAATAAATTTATTTTAATTTAATTTAATTTTTCTTATTCCGATCAAATTCCATTAACTAAATGCCCTGAATCAGAGCGATCAGGCCTAATTGATTGGGCTGACCAAATTGGCCCGTTTATCTTCATTTGGCGATGGCATTTCCGTGGATTTGGCTATAAATCCATTGGGTTCACTCTTAGGGTTTCGTGTGGTCGGGTCTCTGCTATCCCGTTCGTCGGCGCTAGCTGCTGCCTCCGATCTGCTCTCTCGCAATGGTGAGCCTTATTCGGTTTCACTCTGCCACGTTTCTTTCCCTTGCGCGGCTCGATTTCTTCGTGTTTCCTTTAATTAAATGGCTTTTGTTTTGGTCGTCTTCCCTTGCAGGCCTCCGAGAAGAAGCTTGCGAATCCCATGAGGGATATTAAGGTACAGAAGCTTGTTCTGAATATCTCCGTCGGCGAGAGTGGCGATCGTCTTACCAGGGCGGCGAAGGTACTTGATCTGACTTCTCTTTACTTGAGTTGATTATAGATTTCGAGTCGCGAAGATGATTTCTTGTAGCTTACTATCTGGCTCTTTTTTCTTACCCCTTTTGTCCGGGCTTTCTCTTGTCTTGTCACGGTTGTCAAAATTGATTTTTTTTTTTTATCCGTGGGATGAAAGAGAATTGTGTTCAAACTAAAATTGTGAAGTTTACGTCTTTTTCAGACTAACCTTGTTTGAATCTGTTTATCAGATACATGGTGATTCTGAACAATGGCAACATGGTCAGATAATTTGTACATACATTACCCAGTGATGGAATGTCTCATCTTCAATGTTTTGCTCATTTATTCTGTTAGGACTGCTTAACTTAATTTGGTGATATTTATGATGATTCCGTTTTCTAATCTGTCTCATAGACTAAATTTAAGGGAGGTGTAATGTTTCCTATACATGTACGTTTTATTTCTAAAATTCTGATCTATAAGCGCTATTGGAAGAATGTGAAGATGCTACGTCTGACACATTGCAATATGCTATATGAGAAACAAGAGTACATCTGCTAGATATTGGTCTGTAAAGATGCACATTGTTATTTTCTTCAAGTCATGCCGTTTGTTGTTTGTCTCTTGGTAAAAGATTGGCTTTTCTTCCCACAAGTCTTACCAGGTCTTATTGCTGTAGAGTAGCCAATTGTTCTTGATTTTAATATGCCTTTTGCTAATTTTCTGTTGGTAAAAAAACAGTGTTTCCTCCAAGAGTCTTGATCAGCTCTGTTGCTTATGCATTTTGTTTTTGTCTCTCGCAGGTTTTGGAACAGTTGAGTGGGCAGACCCCAGTTTTCTCTAAAGGTAATTTTTGTTGTTTTAGAAAGTCATGCTGTCGATACATAGAATGTTTTTGCTCATGAACCTTCTCTTGTGGCTGATATAATTATGCAGCAAGATATACTGTGCGTTCCTTTGGAATCAGGCGTAATGAGAAGATTGCATGCTATGTTACAGTCAGAGGTGACAAAGCTATGCAGCTACTTGAAAGTGGACTGAAAGTGAAGGAATATGAGTTGTTGAGAAGAAACTTCAGTGATACTGGCTGCTTTGGTTTTGGTATACAAGAGCATATCGATCTCGGAATAAAGTGAGATTAAGTTTTTTTTAGTTATTATGTTGAATTTCTTAGACAACTACCAAATACACCACATACTGATAGCAAATATAACACATTTGTTCATTCTAATGTGAGCTGTTCTTCCATCTCCATTTTTGATAGCATGCTGGTTGTAAAATCTGCACATAATTTTATGCTGATCTATGTATTAGGAATCATCTTGGACTCTAATACAATTAACTGACATGGGTGTGGATCAAAATGTTGTTTTTATTTTTTTCATGTTATCATAAAGGGTTTTGAATATCCAGATATTGCCAGTCTTCATGTATGGAGTCAATAGATCTGATACTGGTAGATGAGAGATGTAGTAAAAGGGAAGACAAGTGATTGCTTATATTTGATATCGTGGCATCATTAATTTGTGTTTTTCGCTAGTCCTCATGTGCATCACCATTTTATGGCACAATCCAGTATCATTTATGGCCTGATTATTATGTCGGAAGGAGAATTTTGTTTTCAGGCTATGACTTTATTGGACATTATGTTTCCTTGGTCAAACTAGGGGCTTACTAAGAGAAATTAATTTGGTCGAGGTAAATAATTTGAATTTGGTTAATGTAATGGAATGGAATAGATAGAGAATATATTTGTTATCCCTTGGAATAGAATTGTTATGTAGAAATAGGAATGCATATTCCTTTATTTGGTTCGAGCAACATAATAGGTGTATATTTTCAGGTTTGTAGCAATATTATAATAAAATACTCACCAATGATGAAATATGTCCAGGTAATAGATCATGATTTGCCTATCCTGTCCCCAAGTAATAGAATAGTTATTCCTGAGATTCAAATTCACCATTGGTCTCAATAATATTTTGCTTGATTATCTAATTCTCAAATCGACCTCGAGATGCAGGTTTTTTCATGTTTAGATGTCTTTTTAGGAATCCATCTCAGCAAGTATTGGTACAAAATGTCATACTTCATTGAATTATTTCAGAGGTTTTGATGAAATTGATTTTGTGGATATTTATACTCTTATTTTTAATGCCTTTTGCAACTGTGGATGTTTAGTAGTAATTATGGTTCGTTTTACTACATCTGTATTATGTATTTTTAAAAACGATCATTATTTGCAAAATTGTGAAATACTGGAGAGTTGTTATTTCTTATGATTGGATATTCTTTTCTCAATCTCTGTAGGTATGATCCCTCAACTGGTATATATGGCATGGATTTTTATGTGGTCTTAGAGCGACCTGGTTATCGTGTGAGCCGCCGCCGCAGATGCAAGTCGCGTGTTGGCATTCATCAGCGAGTTACTAAGGAGGATGCAATGAAATGGTTCCAGGTGAAATATGAGGGTGTCATCCTCAACAAGTCTCAGGCAACCACTTCATAATAGAGTTTGATATGTCTGAATCATGAAATTTCTTTCCAACAGCCGAACCCGTTTGTTTTTATCAGTTCCTTTGGAGACAAGAACTTCGATATCTTTCAATTTTGTATCAGAGAATATTGTGCTTTAGCAGTTAAATTGTTTTGCTTCGGAGATAATTTGGCTTTCAATTCTATGGAATTCCGGTCGTTAAATTGATAGATACGCTAATATATTTATTCTGTGTTATTCTACTATTCCATTCAATAATGTTATCCCAAAATTAGATTTAATTGTCTACACTTGAATTTCTTATATGCGTGTATTTTACTCCATACCGTGATTTAGAGAAGAGTTAATCTCTAACACTAATGAGTAATAATGTATTAACGAGTAATAATGTTATCCCAAAATTAGATTAAATTGTCTACACTTTAGCAGCGAATTTCTTGTATGCATCTATTTTACTCCAAACCGTGATTTAGAGAAGAGCTAATCTCTAACGCTAATGAGTAACACATCTAATGTGACATAGAAATACCTAATGATTAAGATAAAGTAATCAAAGAATTTTTGAAAAAAAAAACATCTTATGCAAAACCTTCTATAGGATTTTCATCCTAACCTTTGTAAATTTTGTAATAGAAGTCTCATTTACAGCTATTCAACTTGATCAAATAAGTGTTGATGATTGTCGTTTGTTAATTAACCAACAAAAATCAAGATTTAATCCTCACCAAATTGGACAATTGTACAAGTTCATTCCGTGGTTGTAAAAAGTGGTAATGCTCATCCTTTCCTTCATCCTAAGGCATATAAAAGGGAGGCAAATTATTATGTCCGTGGAAGGAAGATAAATCCTAATAGGTGGGAGGCACATCTTCCTTGGGGAATGAACTCGAAAAAATTAAAGCTTTAATTGCAAATGAACCACCTACTGCGGCCGTGTGATCCTATGAGGTTTCTCTAAGGAACGTTTGGTTAAATGATGAGAATTAATATGAGAGTATGGGTATGGATTTGATAGTAGAATAGAATATGAATGAGAATAGAAATGAAACCCACCTAATTATATGAGTTTGGTTGATTCTCATAAATACAGTAATCATTCCTAAATTCTCATTCTCAAACCTACAATTCAAACACTATATTTTACTATCATTCCATTCCTTTATTCCTAAATCCATCAACCAAACATCTCCTAAGTCTCAACAAATTATATATCATTTTTTATGTTAACTATCAAAACAAATGTAGTTTAAATTAATTGTTAAGCTTTTGCACACATTTTAGGCTACATTTATTAGCTTATGAGTCAAAGGTACACAGACAAAATCATGATCCAAGTAAAATATATTTAAATATACTTTTTTTTACCATAATTAAATATTTAATTAAAATTAAATCAGATCCAAGTAACTCAAATCGAATAAATTAATTTTTTTAAATAATCGAATCAGTTACATTTTTTTAATAAAAATGATAAAATATCGATTAATTTGATAAAAATTAAATTAATTAAATTTTTATAATAATGATGGAATTGTGGAAGATTTAATCAAAAATCGTAATTGATTTTTTAAACCTGTAAAATTTACCGACTTGATTTTTGTTAATAATTTTAGAATTAAAATTGAACTGAATTAATTAAATAAATAAATTTTAAAAAAAATATTAAAATAATCAAATAGAATTTTTAAATTCAATCAGTTTTTTTATTTAATTAAATTTTTATTCACCCCTAATCCTAATGGACCGAGTTTTAACCAAAAAAAAAAAAACTCATCTTCAATTATGAGCTAATAATATAGTTTCTTGAGACAAAATGGACCAAAAAAGAAATATGCCACATATTCAAAATAAAAATACTAATCCTAACATAAAAATACTGTTTTAACCCGGCTTAAGCTGCATACTTATAAGAAGAAGTTTCAACTACTCTTTAATTCTACTAAAGCCTAAATTGCAGGGGCAATTCATCAATAAAGCCAAAAATTCAAACCATAGCAAAATTGAAAAATAATAAACATAAATAACGAGGAGACGATATTTCTAGCAGCATGCACTGCACTGTCATAATTTTTTCTATTTAAAATAATTTTAAAATTTATTAATAAATTTATTAATTATTTTATATAAAAAATATGTATTACTATGAGTTTTTTAAATTCTATATCTTAGGATTGATAATATTATGAACGGAAAAACTTCGATAGATATTTTAGGTCGGCGATGTTAGAAAGTATACTTTTCACAACTTTTGGCTAAGATAAGTGTAATATTAAATTAATTTTTTAATAAAGGAGAGTTCGTTACCGTAACTTTTACTGAGGTTCTCAAACATCCTTTGCATTGCATTAATGCATGGACCTGACCCACTCTTATCAAATCTAATTTATAAGTATGAGATACTAATTTATACGTATTTATATATTATATTATATATACAATACGTGTGCATGATGACTATTACTAATAAAGATTAAAAAATTATTTAAGAAATTTTAAATACAGGTGCTCAAAAATATTCATTTGAAATATTGTAGAAAAATATAGTGGCGGAGCCACGTTAATGACTACTCGAGCGGTATATGGGAAAGGGGGCGGCTAGCTCGGAGTGATGATGTCACATCGACGACTAGCCCGAGGTGATGATATTGACATCGACACTCGTGACCCACAGTATGAAAAGATCATCCGAACTGATTTCATCATTGAAAAAGTGTCAATTCGAATGGGCCTCTCATCCGAACCAATCTAAATATTATAAACCCAAATAACCTGTTCTAACTCAATCTTATTTTTCCCTAAACAATATTATTCTTTTATTTTTAATAAAAAAATTAAATAAAGATAAAAACACATAATAATAATAATAATAATAATAATAATAATTTAATTTAAACGCATAACAACAAATCTCATTATTCAAATAAATATATTTCATAGATTTAAATATTTAAATTTAAAATTTTAATTGTTTAAATTTTTGATATCATTATAAAATCAAAACGTTTCAAATTCCACTTCTCCATCTTAAATTTATATCCATCCCTATTAACTTAAATTCAATCCAACTTTAAAAAAAAAAAATCCAAGTTAGATTTTAAATCCATCCCGATGGAACGCAAATACTAAAAATCCTAGCTTAGATATTTGACATTGATATCTGATTTGGATCAAATTAATGGTTGGATTCATTTTTTATATCCCTTAGGTGTAATGGATTTTTTTTAAGCCAGCACCATCTTTCTAATCCTTCGGACATTTTTTCTAACACCATATTTTTAGTGTTTTGGGACAATTAATGAGAGGAATAATCGGTTACATTACATAAAAATTTTCTACCGATCATTAATATAAATCCCTAGGTGTTCATAAATAATCCAACAACTGGAATTATGTCTTGCATTACATAGTAGTTGTAAATAAAATTATAAATAATTGAGAGATTACATAATTGCTTTGCACCAAAAAAAAATTATTCGTCTCTTATTTTAGTGTTTATTAGGAAAAAAATGATAAATTAGGTAGCACAGCTGCCTAACCCTTATTTTAGTTTATTGGGAAAGAGTTCAGTCTAATCCAAATTCAATATATTATTCCCTAACAAATTTTCTAAATATTAATATAAATAGGTATTATTATTATTATTATTATTATTATTATTATTATTATTATTATTATTCGAGTCTTTTATTATATAAATACATGTTTCTATGTAAAATAAATTTCCACCGAGTATCCCTATGATTCATGATTGATTGATCAGTGTACTGGTATAATTGAGCTATTGAGTCATCCATCGGACAAGGTACTCCACCTCGACTAGTCAGGTCTAAAAGATAGATATTACTTATCAACGGTGGAATTCGGATTTGATCGAAAGGTGTTCTAAATTTTGAAAATGCTTATTTTTTTCCATTTTAATCCTCGGTTAAAATGTGATATGCTCAATGAAAAAATCTCAATAAAAAGCTTAAGGATAGATATATACATTCATGGTCCGCCATTTCACATTTTGTGGGTCTCATCACTTTATGTGTATATCATTGAGCCTTTCATTAAGTAAATCATTTCTCTTTGACTTTTTTCTCCTTTCTCTTACCTTTTTCTCGTGCATACCATATCTCTTCATCCTCATATCTTTTCCCTAGTTTTACATGTATCACGTCCTTTTAATAATTTTTTAGTATCTTCATAAAAACATAATTAGACTCCTTAACTATCCAAAAAACTATAGAATATAAAATTAATCTAATTGAATATATCTAAGTCCATCAGTAAATTTCAATCAAAATTTACTGATGAATTTAGATAGATTTAATTAAGCATATTTCAGATTATAAGAATATATCAAGTCTAACATTAGCCGATTCTTTTAATAATATTTTAATATATTCAGAAAAATTAAAATAAATAATGGAATGTACTCTTCAATTCTTTATAACATCAGGAATTCATAGGGTCTTAAATGTATAGTTCAATCAAAATCTACTGATAGATTTAGTGAGATCGATTTAATTAATTTTAAATTTTATGAATTTATAAAGTTATAAGGAGTCGAATGATATATTCTATTATTTATTAGCTTCTTTAGATATTGTTAAAATATTATTTAAAAAATCAATTAGCATTAGCCCTGATATATTCATATTAGGGCCAGTGATTTGTTCATATCATACCCTATTAGCCTAACATTATAAATACACAGGAGAGAGAAAAGAAAAGGAAAAATGTCAAATTTAAAATAAAAGTAACACGAGAAAAGTACACTTTTAAGCATTTTCAAAATTTAGGATGTTTTTATTTTTTTATTTTTTTTAATTCTCAAAACGACATGCTATCATACTATAACTGTGACAACTTACCTAATCATTTTCTATTTGTCACTTAGCTAATAGTCCACCTTCCTCTCCAACAAAATTTCACATTAATTTATCATCTTAAAGTCGAAACTCTCGTATCTTTTTCCATACCTTGTTATATAACTAATGGTTAATAGTTATTTATAATTTATTTTCTCTATATTAGTCTAGAAACATATTGACGAACACATTAGGGGCGAGTAAATCATATTTTGCTACATAATTATATATTAATTTTTTAAAAGTATTTAATGTTTGATAATTTTATAATAAATTTAAAGATGTGCAAAAAGACTATGATAGATTTGAATATTAATATTAAATATAAAAAAATAAATTTTAGACATTCTAACATAAAAGTTTAGTTAAATTAAATTAATTAATCAAATTTAAAAAATTTATTTGATTAGTTTTGAAATTTATTTATTTTTAAATTATCGATTAGTAGGATAATTGATATTAAAATTAACACCATAATTATGTTGCATTTTAAAATTCAACACGCTATGACATTAATTTTTAAAAACTAATAATTCAATTAATTTAATTTTAATCAAATTAATCAATATTTTATTGACGGAAAGATATTGTTTTGTAAATTTAGGGGAGAAAATGAAAAATTAGATAAAATTGAGAACGGAAATAAAATTTTCTTTTGGATTAACATATTGACGACGGACAAACTTCTAAAAAAGTCCATTAGCGGGTCGTGTCATTTTTAATTATTTTATTTATGTTTCTACTCAAATAAAAGCATAAAACTATTTTTTAAAATTAAAATTGCAAAATTATTATAAAAAATTGAAAGGAACCCTGCTATATATAAGATATACTTGGTACATTCTCACCATCATCGTCTCTATCTCCTGTTAGGTCTCACTCGGCCCTATTTTTGTTTTTTTCCCTAATTTTGGAGAGAAAACTCGAGAGTAGTCCAGCAATGGAATGAAATTAATTTTTGCCGGCATTTTTGACTCGATCACTTCAAACTTGTGCTTGTTTATAATCGAATTTCAAATTATTCGCCCAAAAGTTGAATGATTTCGAGTTTACATTTTTAGTGTTTGAGGTGGCTGCAATGGCGGTGCAGCCGATCGGGGCTAAGGACCAGTTCATCCGTCACGAGACAGAGGTATTGGCGGAATATGAGAGAGAAGCGAAGACTAAATTAAATTAATTGAATAAATCAACTTTTTTTAAAAAAAATTGAAATACTAAAATAACCTAATAGAATTTTTAAATTCAATAAGTTGGTTTGATTTAACTAAATTTTTAGTCACTCATAATCTTAATCATTTATATACTATGAGTTTTAACCAAAGAAAGAGAAAATTTACCTTCAATCAAGCTAATAATATAGTTCCTTGAGACAAAATGGACCAAAAAAGAATATGCCACATATTTAAAATAAAAATACTAATCCTGATAAAAGAAGGATTGTACCGTTTGAACCTGGCTTAACAA
>JBBMJZ010401380.1:0-13312 GCA_037833815.1 Zingiber zerumbet
TTTATTTTTTTCAGGGCAATTCACCCCTCCCCTCTTGCCGGCCTCCGAAGGGACCAACATCTTTGAGTTCATTTATGATAAACTAATCCAAATCCGGACGAGAAACTAATTCGATATATGCATCTTTGAGTTCGTTTCTAATAAACTAATCTAATTCTGGGTCAAGAAATAATCCGATGTGTGCATCTTTGAGTTCGTTTCTAATATTAATCTAATGTGTGTATCTTTGAGTCTATTTCTAATAAATAAATAAAAAAAATATCAAAATAGTAAACAAAAAGATGTTTAGAGACCCCGAAAAAACCCTAAATGATGTTTTTTGGATCTGAAATTTAGTCAGTTATAGGCTTCACCTAGTATCAAATATAAATCATTGAACAAGCTTCGATTAAAAAAAATAGTGTCTTATTCTGAATTTGAGTTAAAAGTTATGACATTCAAAAGTTTACTCTAGCATCTTCACATCATTAACTAACCACTCTTAGTTGCAGTTGTAGCAGCTACGGTTCCGTATCTGCTAAAACCGTGTGACAACTAAATAGTTGTAATAATTATGGTTCCGTAGTTGTTATAATTGTGTAGTAGTTTAGTTGTAGCAGCTACTATACTGTAGCTGCTACAATTGTATAGCAGCTATGCGTTTCACAGTTGCTACAAAGTGATCAATTTAGATTGAAAAAAATAAGAGAAAGATAATAATTAAACAAACTATTATTTTATAGTGGATAGCAAATATGTCATTTTACATAGGATAGGGCTTTCTTTTGATAATAAATCAACGTAGGAGGCTCTTTTAATGATTCGTTAAAAAAGGAATATCCTTTTAATTTTTGTTCAATTATCATATCAGTATCAAACTAATAATCGCTTTATGCTACTCATCCTAAGTCTCCCTTATCAAAATATTTTAGTTTCTTGGATGCTCCAAGTTCTTCACTGATCACCTTTGAGTCCTCCTCACTAAATCTAACTCCATATGTACTATGTCATGTCCCTTCATGTACACTTGACAATCAATATCTCAAGATCAATCTAACTTAAACTTTTTCCAAATATATTAGGATAATCTTTTTTATCACAACTAATTAAACAACATTATGACACTCCCTACAAGTACTTGAACAAGTACTTGAAAATTTAAAATCTTATTGAACATTTCCAACCATAAAATTGACCTAGTACCCAATGCTATTTTTTTTGCTCAACTTTGACATTAAAATTTGGTTGTCGTACGTCTATCATATTTGGTGACTCTTGACCATCAAATAATGTGGCGCAAGTACATGTTTGTATATATTTCCTCTATTTTGAGTTTCCAACTTACCTTTTTGAGTGCTAGGCTTGAGACATGCGCATTAGACTTTTCATCTTATGGATGGCCTAGTTACCTAAGTGATTATGCCACACCTTTTGTTCTTATAGTTTAATCAACTTTTAAATTTATGTAAAGAATGTTGAGAAAAATAAAAATTATAAATCATTTTATATATTATTTAGTTGTCATATTTTGGCCCACCGAGTCTTGATTCGATAATAAATAGATGGATGAGTTTTCCTAGCAATAAGGTTTTAATTTCCCTGCAACATAAATAAATGTCTAAAATATCTCCGTGATCCATCTGTACTTCTCGGATATATTTGATGGTCTAGATAAATTAAAGGTAAAAAATACATGGACATCTTTTAGTTACCATATTTTGACTTTCTTATGGCATGATTCAATCTAGTGTGTCTTTGAGTGGAACTTTGTACATTTACCTTGCTTTCGCCATCACTATTGATGGACTCTAGATCTTCATGTTTTACCCTTTGAAATCCAAGACTTT
This sequence comes from Zingiber zerumbet, assembly GCA_037833815.1. Taxonomy (NCBI): domain Eukaryota; kingdom Viridiplantae; phylum Streptophyta; class Magnoliopsida; order Zingiberales; family Zingiberaceae; genus Zingiber; species Zingiber zerumbet. The sequence goes on from JBBMJZ010401380.1 coordinate 1,827, forward strand.
GGTCTTTTACCTCTTTCTCAATTGACTATGGGTCTGAAACCATGGTTGTGCCCTCAACATTTTGATTCTTTTCTTTCCAAATCATGTTCTTTTTAGTTTGGCTCTTTATTACTTTTTAATTTCCATTCCACCATCTTTTTAGCTTAGGCCTTCAAGCTTTTGCACTCTCCTTTTAAATTTAGATTCCAACCTTTTCCCTAATTGTTAGTTGACTTTGATCTTCAACTACCTTTTAACTAGTACATTTGTTTATTTTAACTTCACCTTTTTACTAAAAAATCATAGAAATTGAATAATATTTTATCATCGTATAATAGTTGTCAATTGGTCATCAAATTATAATCAACTTTTAGATAAAAGAAAATGAGGATTTATATTATACTCCTAGGGTTCATTCAAGATAAATAAATCAACCAACCAAGGTCAAACCCTAGTTCTACAAGTCAACTGGGTTGTAACATGGCTTGAGGAAGTCCATTCTAGTCATCACCTGGGCTCAAATTGAGAGAGCATCTTTAAAACTCTTATATATTTGTAGGAAGTAAAGTCTCGCATGTGATCCTCCTCGTTGAGGTTGATAACCCAGATGCATTTTTTTTCTTACAAGATCCGTTTGCCATGAATCAAATTTTCCCTTCTTGCTAGGTCAAAAAGTTGATTGAGTGTCATCTGTTATCGCTGATGCAACTCATTCCCAACCCTAGCTAACTTTAATTTTTTTATAAAAAAAAAATGGTCTCCTATCTGGATCGTATAATTGGTCGAAGATCTTTTGAATGCCTTTCTATTTTATTTTATGGTATTTGATCACACAAGCAAGCGACGGTGAGTAAATTCTTTTTATATAAACGTAGCCAACCTAGCTCAACACATAATGGAGCAGAACTACTCTGCTGTAGATGGAGAATAGTCGTCACACATGACTCACCTGGGAGGACGGTGGAGAAAAAAGGAAAAAGAAAGGGCTACTGAAAGAAACAGGTGGTGGAATCAAAGGCAGTGGTCAGCCATGACCAAGTAAACAAACTCTTGGTCTCGTCCTTTTTTTTAATTTATCTATCAATTTTACGAATGATAGAAGGGATTATCTGTAAAATAGATGGGGATCTTTATTCCTCTGTATCAATATATATACAACTACGGATCCTCTGGTAAGAAAAAGCATACCAGAGGATCGTTTTACTGGCTGAAGATTCAAAGTTCATCATTGAGAATAAAATAGCAGATAGCGTAATTTAGGAAGAAAAAAAACATAGTCAAATATTTAATTTGACGCATACTCTATAACTGTAATTCTCCGCCCCAGCATTAAATGCTACCAAACTTACCGTCTATTTCCGCTGCCACCATCACCGAAGCCGCGTTTTCCAACGTCGACATTTCCTACCTTATGCCCTTGTTCAAACTTGTGGAAGAATGAATGAAAGAAAGAAAGAGGAACAAGGCATATAAAATTCCTGCTCCCAAAAGCCAATGGCAATCCTTTCTTCTTTAAACAATTCCGAGACATCTTCTCCTTTTCGATCTCTGCAACTCTCCTCCTCCTTCTCCTTGTCCTCTACTTTGCTTCGTTTTTGTTAGGAATCTTGTGCATTCTTATTGCCTTGTCTAGTTTTTGAATTTGTTCGTCTTTCATGAAATTTGAGGTCTGAAATGGCTTCCTGTAAGAATTGGACCGCCATTTGGTTCCTGTTTTCCTGTTGTCTTCTGCAACCCTTCAACTCCTCCGCCTTTGTGTACAACTGGAGCTCCCCAGGTTCGCGTAGAACGGCGCTTCATGGGATCGAATCACCCGTCCACTTGATGAGTTTCAACGCCGTCACCTCCTCCGGCGACTCGAGCTGCGACCAAAATGAAAGACAAAACAGAGCGGCTTATGTCGACGACCATGTCGGCGCCGCACCGGCGTTGAAGCTTCACCTCAAGCACCAGTCGACGAAGGACAAGGCGACGGCGGAGAGGAGCAAGAAGGAAGCCCTGGAGAACTCCAGCCTTAAAGATGATCTCAGAATTCAGACCCTCGTTAGAAGGATCACCGAGAGGAAGAACCAAAATGCCATGTCCCGCCTCGCCGCCGCCGCCGCTAACCAAACCCACCCAGAGATCAGACAGAAAGTAGCGTCGGCGAAGTCGCCAGAGCTGGCCGGGCGTCTGATGGCCCAAGTTGAGTCGGGCGTCACCCTCGGCTCCGGTGAGTACTTCATCGACGTGTTCGTCGGCACGCCGCCGCGCCGATTCTCCCTCATCCTGGACACCGGCAGCGACCTCAACTGGATCCAGTGCCTCCCGTGCTACGACTGCTTCGAGCAGCACGGCCCCGTCTACGACCCCGCCTCCTCCTCCTCCTACCGCAACGTCAGCTGCAGCGACCACCGCTGCGGCCTCGTCTCCTCCCCTGACCCTCCGCGCCCCTGCCGAGGCCAAGACCAGGCCTGCCCATACTTTTACTGGTACGGCGACCGCTCCAACACCACCGGAGACCTCGCGTTGGAGACCTTCACCATGAACCTCACTGGTGTCGGCGAGTTCCGCCGTGTGGACGACGTCATCTTTGGTTGCGGGCACTGGAACCGCGGGTTGTTCCACGGCGCGGCGGGGCTGCTGGGCCTCGGCCGCGGCCCGCTCTCGTTCGCCTCCCAACTCCGCTCGCTCTACGGCCACATCTTCTCCTACTGCCTCGTCGATCGCAACAGCGACCTAAGCGTCAGCAGCAAGCTCATCTTCGGCGAGGACGATGACGTCCGCCGGAATCCCTTCTTGAACTACACCACCTTCATCACCGGCAAAGACAACCCCGCCGACACCTTCTACTACGTCAAGATCAAGTCCATTCGCGTCGGCGGCGAGGAACTGGCCATCCCAGCAGTGACCTGGGACATAGCCAAGGACGGCAGCGGGGGAACCATCGTAGACTCCGGCACGACGCTGAGCTACTTCGCCGGCCAGGCGTACGAGAGGATAAAGGAAGCCTTCGCCGAGAAGGTGAAATACCCGCTGGTGACGGACTTCCCGGTTCTCGACCCCTGCTACAATGTGTCAGGGGTAGGGAAGGTGGAGGTGCCGGAGCTTGACATCTTCTTCGCAGACGGTGCCGTGTGGAGCTTCCCGCCGGAGAACTACTTCATCCGTTTGGAGCCGGAGGAGATCATGTGCCTCGCCGTGCTGCCGACGCCGCAGTCGCCGCTCTCGATTCTGGGAAATTACCTGCAGCAGAATTTCCACATCGTGTACGACATGAAGAACTCCCGGTTGGGCTTCGCGCCGATGAGGTGCGCGGAGATGTAAATCGACGGCGGCCGGATCAATTAATTCCCGCCGGCAGACAGTATTCATACCTTAATTTTAGGATAAATTTTAAGTTTTGTTTCCAGATTCTTCCCTTCTCGGTTAAGGACGGGACAGAAGGGGGATCAACCTACAGCAGATTCGTTTCTTTTTGTCTCTTTTGTCAATCATTTCTGGTTGGATTCTATGTAGTTTAATCAGTATACTCATTCATACGATACGATCTCATCTGCACGGATGTCGTGAATAAATTAGATTCTTGAGATCCCTCAACTCGCTCTTCATGTTTTCCCTTTTCCTCGGTTCCGATCGACTCTCCAGTTCCACCTCTTTTGATCATTTTTCTAAAAAAATCATCTGAACTGGATGATTGTCGCTGCACTGACATTAGACATTTAAATGCGAAGGGGAAAGGGATAGTCCACATCCGGTGGGCGGTGGATGATCATGTCCCTTCTTCCAATCTGTATCAGTATCGACCATGGGACCTGTAATTACTACCACCGAATCTCACGACCTACTCCCACTCATTTAATTGATCCCCCCTTCCAATAAATGAATTGGTACACAATCATACCGTCTTAATGTGCACAATATATAGCTCACGGTCATCAGCGTATAGGATGGCGAAATGGCACCCAGAATTTATTGGCGGGGGATCGGGCTTGAAATGAGCATGAGTTGTTGGGCAGCAGATTAATTGGCGACTGGATAACGCCTTGGATCTGTTAGTTAGTTACTCACGGTTAGAGTTTACGGTTGCTTGTTTTTCTGATGTTCAGTGAACTGATAAAACTTCGAGTGAGCTTCATCGGACAGAGTTATTGGAGTAACATCACCAAAGTAGCCAACAAATTGCATCCATGGAAACAGAAGTAGTTTTTTGATTCAATAATGGAAGATTGAGGGTTTGGGCTTTATAGCTATGCTATGAGCCTGATGGTGGAACTTGTTAGTTAAAAACTCGGGTAATTCAGACTGGTATAGTCAGAGATAGTTTGAGCAAAAATGCGGAAACGCTCATCAATTTTCGATACTTAAAAATTCAAGTGCTAGAACAAAGATCTCTTTCATTCAACTCGGATTTGGTTATTATGATATGGATTTCAAATGGGAGAGGTGTTGCAGCAGGGTGATCTCTATAAATATTGAATACAATAGATAAATGAATATGGAGATGGGCATCAAATCAAAAGTTTTCAGTCTATATCACGCATTAGTAGAATCTGGATTAAGTAGAATTAGCCGTCCGTGATTTACCTCCTTGTTGACCCTAGAACGGATTGACAGAGGCGCTGGGAGTGAGCGTATTCGCCTTTTACCACCATAGATTAAGTAGAATTTGGTCCCTTCGGAGCGGTACAGTGGTTAAGACATAAGATATTACCATATGAGGTTTTAAGGTCAAAACTCAGTGTGTCTTAGCATACCTCCCCCATGCCTTGGCTACCTACATTAATGGGAAGCAAATCACCACTCATAATTTACCTCCTCCGTGTTAGTTTAGGGATGAATTGGCAGGGCACTGAGGGCAAGCAAATTGCCTTTTGTCAAGTGATTTAATTCCTATTTATTTACTTTTATCCATGTGAGGAGAAAAGAACCGTCTCTACTAAGCGACAAAGTTTATTTTGTACATGGCAGAGAGCTCCATTTTTCTTTTAATAAGGGTTCTAGGTATAAGTTTGTATGGTTCTAATGCATTCTACATTAGATTTTGAAAAATTAGCTAATTAATCATATCCCATGGCATTGGAAATAATATTATATTTTGGTTTCCTTATTGCTTATGCCGTCAAATTGCCGATTCCTATCTCGGCATTTGTAAATTTCGGAGTTTTAGCCCCGGTTAGGGAAGGACCGGAGAAACTATCTAGTTATGAATCGGGTATAGAACTCATAGGGGATGCTTGGTTATAATTCGGAATCCGCTATTACATGTTTGCTCTAGTTTTTGTTATTTTTGATGTTGAAACGGTATTTCTTTATCCATGAGCAATAAGTTTCGTTGTATTCGGTGTATCCGTATAGCCTCTTTTCATATGGATTAAGTAAAATTTGTCCCCTTGGAGCAATGCGGTAGTTTAAGCATGGGGTGTTACCACATGAGGTTTTGGAGTCGAAACTCAGCGTATCCAAGCATGTCTTCCCCCATGCTTTGGCCACCAACAATAATGACAATTTATCTTCTCCATATTAGCCTAGAAATGGATTAATAAAAGTACTAGGTAAGTAAATCATCTTTTATCATGTAGATTAATACAGATAGAATCAAAAGTTTTTTTTTTTTTTTTGCCATATGGATTAATACAGGCAGAATAAAAAAATTTTTTGCCACATGGATTAGTACAGATGCCTTTCAGGTGCTGTTGGGATTCATGTGCATACAAAAGGTGCAAATTTTCACATGGTTCATGTCAAAATAATAATAATAAAATACATACAAGGCAAAGTATCTGAAACAAAGGAATGCCAATAACAGATACTAGTTATATGTGTTCTGCTGACAAGCTAAGGAGACAAACTCACATTGCTCCTGTTTAAATTCTTCAGAAATCTAAACATTCTGTTAAGCATGGATATGGTGCATATATATGAAAATAATATCATTTCCAATGGTACAAGGCAAACACCTTCATTATATGGTGTAAATTGTGTAAACCAAAGAAATGAGGGAAAGCTCTGAAAATATACTGAAGAGGTTTTACAGATAAGTGAGATGAATCTTCTCAAAGAAATTTTTAACTACTATGGATCAGTTCTATCAACTTGATCAGAAATTGTAGACAAACATTCTAGTTAGTGCATAAATTGAAAGCTTATCTTTCTGCTGTGGACATACTGGATTGGGGTATTACTTATTCAAGCCGGAAGATCATGAACTGCTCTCTTTTGTTTTGATTCTCATCAGCCTAACTTTGTTTTCTTTTTAATCTATTCTAACGTGGCCTTACTTTATTTTCCTAACTAGCAAGTTTGCCATATCAATGTAAGTGTACTAAACCTAACTGTTTAAAACTATGCAAAAGCTAATATAACTAAATTAACTGAAGCAAACTGACTTAACTATAAACTGCCAACTGAACCGAAAAAAATAACTAGTTAACGACTATTTGATACAGCTGGAGAAACTACTCAATTTGAATGAAGAAGTGGCATCCCTCTTTTCTTGGTAGTGCAATCTGAATATACCATGCAACCTTTGTAGGACACAGCTTGGCCAAAGCTTCTCTTGCGTGATCATTCTCGCACTGTGTCCAACTTTTGACATCTTTTTTATAATTTTCTTCAGCCTCAGTCAGTTCAGCCAACTTTTATATAACTAAAACCATGCATGAATTTAAGGGCTTCGCCATCATAGTTCTTGAAGATGCACCGAGGTCAGTACTCATGTTTGAGCAGATTTCTTTAAACTGATGGTCATCTCTGTAACCAAAAAAACATTCTCCATGCAACACTTGTCGCACACAGCTTGGCCAAAGCTTCTCTTTCACTGATCCATAAACATTTGCTTTGTCAGCTTGCGCTCAAATTGAGTTATAAAATTCCACTCTCTACAGTCATGCATGTCCATTTTGTGTTTTGGTTTCCTAAAGATAATGAATTCACTATTTGTGGCAAGTATCAGATTTGCGAATGCTTGCTTTTGTGCTAGTACCTTCCCAATCCTCTTGCATTCCATCAAAATATGTTAGATGGTTTCATGTTAACTATATAAACTTACATAAAACAACAAAATAAAATTATGAATATTAGGAATTATTTACTGGTGACCTTATTTCATTGGTCGTTAGAATCATAGGTTCCATTTCAAAAATCCCCTGCTACACTAATGTTAACAGTAGCCTCTGTAGGTTGTGCAAGTCTTTGAAAGTATTTCGTTTCTCTTGCTTAAACAATTATATTGCACTCCATTCTTCGAGTTGACATTTTCTCTTTGTTCAAAATGGCCATTTTCCCTTAAACAAGTCTTTTCTCTTGCAAGTGTTTGAAAGTTATAACTCCTCCCTTATAATTAGTGTTAATCATGATAATTTAGTGTTTGGCAATATGATTAAGTTGAAATATTTAAACTTTGATTTTCTTTTGGATTTGTCGACTCTATTTCAACTCCGGCCATGGTGATTATTTCATCATGGCTAGTCCCAAGCTTAAATAAAGTTAAGAGTAATGTGTTAGATTGCCCGACAATGTTAAAACTTGGGCATGATATTATATATGAATTTAATATCAAACTTGTAGATTCTATTTCAGTTTTATTTATTAACTCCATAATTTTCATTTATAAAGCTTGAGTGAATATATTGCTCAAAGGGAAGGTTGAGATATATATAAAGTTACTACCTCAAATGAAAACATCAAGCTTGAACATCATCAAATCAGCTGAAGACTATAATATTTAGATTTATTTAAGGACGTCACATGAGGAATGCAGTTAGAGAACTATATCTTGATCCTAATTGACATTTAGTAGCATGTTTGGGTCAAGTCTTAATATGCAAGTAATTGAGATTACTACACTTGTTGCAGGGGCACCTAGAACTTTCTATTTGAAGGTAGGATATTATTAGGAGCAAAAGAATTCATATATCTTCATAATGGTATATTTTATCAACTTTAGATCTAAGCTCTCATAGATTTATTTTTGATCTCTACCCAAAAAGGTCTTATATCAATGGAGATATTTTTCATCTTTTAAATCAATAATCTTTTCCATGTATTTTCAATGTGATCTTTGATTTTATTCTAACAATCCTCCCCTCAAACGAATGACCACTATCATTTTCATGGTCCGGGCCTCCCCTCAGGCATCCAATCACTATTGATCTGCTTCAGTCCTTTAAGATTTTTTCACTACCTAAGGTTCACTCTCCCAAGATTTCCGCTAAGCATTCGGTCACCCTTGACCTGCTTGGATTTTTCACCACCTAGGGTTCACTCTCTCAGAATTTTCGCCAAGCATCTAGTCACCCTAGACCTTTTTTTGACTTTTCACTTAGAGTTCACTCCTTTGGAAGCCCCGCCTCCTTCGTTCAAGGTCACTATTCCACCCACGTGGCTCGATCTAGACTATAACTCTGATACCACTTGTTTGGATATAAAAATGTACATATCTATATGGTGGTATGATATTGTCCACTTTAGATTTAAGCCCTCATGAATTTATTTTTAAGCTCTATCCAAAAGGTCTCATATTAATAGAGATATCTTCTATATTTTAAACTCATAGTCTTTTCTATGTATTTTTAATGTAAGACTTTGATTCTATCTCAACAAATATGACTTAGCCTTTTGGTAGCTTGACCAAAATTGTAAAATTTAAAAGTCAAAATTTGTGAAAGTAGAGCGACCTAGTTTTTTGTAGATCAATTTTGGCACCAACAATATGTAGATTGATCTAAATTTTTCTTAGGGCGAACTAGAATTGTATGGTTAGATTCTAAGAGCAACGTAGCATTTGTATACATTAATCCTAACTATGTTCTAGAGATAGCTTTATGTAATTGTTTGATCCATCAAATATAAGGCCTTTTGGTTGTCATTTGGCATACAATAAGCAAAATGCAACATGAGAAACATAATCCCTCTTTCTTTTATTAAGCTTTCTTTCTATTGCAATTGTTCCACCGACAACCAAAACCAATTAGTTGATTTTAATCTACAACCAAAGACTTTGTAATCTTGATTCAAGGCTTCATCCTTTAGTTTGAAGCTTTTGTTTGGTGACACTTTTCTCACCTTGTGGTTGATTTTATCTCTAGGGTGAGATTAAAGGTATTTTTGCTCTCTTGTACTTATTTGCATACTTGAAAGTATGATTATTTCTAGATTTAAAAATATTTGTTTGTACTTAGCGTTTTTAGAGGGGAACTAGAAACGTTACATGAGCTTGTTTAGAGGAGAATCTAGAATTGCTTATTGAGTTCTCTAGCTTGTGTTCTTTCAAGGGTGGTTTGTAATATTTAGTGAAATTCTATTCTAAAATGTCAAGGGTGTTGTAAAGGCTTGCTTCTGCATGGCACTTTATAATCTTTAAGTTTATACTTATGAAGAATTTTAGTCATCTATTAAGCCACCCCTGCTCCTCGTCAGGTCATCAATCCTCTACATAAGGTTGCATGGGCTATCCTGAATTCCAGCACTTCTTCTTTGACCTTCCCCTTAAGCTATCAGAAAAGGCAGTCTGCTCTCTTTCGTTGGTAGTATAACTTGTAAGATCACTGAAGTTGCCTAAACACCGTGTTATCTTCTTCTATATGCATGAGCCTGTCAATTATGTGCTTGCTCATGAAACAGTCAATAGCACTCGAATATTATATAAATACAAGTTGGTAAAACTATTACACTCATGGTTGAAATAGACAAAAAATAATAATAAAGCACTGAAAGCTTCAGCTGATAAGAGCAACCTGTTATATCTTGCTAGTTTTTATTGAACAAAACTATCTTGCTAGTTTAATCTCACACTCCTTAGTGATCAAGTTTTCAAAACCATTGACAAATTTCTTCTCCACAAGCAAAGTAGGCATCCATCAGCATCCAAACTGAAATACTGAACAAGACAGGCATATGTAATTGAGAAAAGGCGTGCGTCTTGCAATTTGTAGCACCAAACACCTGTTGTAGCCGTCATTAATAAGTCAACTCTCCATTAATGAAGGCAACGCACTCAAAAAAAAACCTCCTGAGCTGCCATCTGTGCTTGGAGTGTTGCAATTTGACTCCATGAAAATGAATTGTGGTTGCTGATCTCGCAGGATCATCTAGTGGACTTTTATTTTGAACGGGTTGAAAACAATTGGTCAACCAACAACTATCTATAAAACAACTCTGCACGCGTAGAACTTTTTTGCTCTTTTATTCACCAAGTGCTCCATCAAGACATGGTTTACGCTCACAAAGTATGCACCTGTGCAGACTTTTGGCCTAAATCTACCACCTGCACACACAATCTTCGAACAGCTGTTCTTCTGCTCATAGATCTCTCAATAAATCCGACTACATAATGAAGTCCAACTATAATCAGTGTTTTAAGATCACACTGAAATGATTGGTTAAACTTCCCAAGACTGGCCATATGGGGGTCATGAAAGCTTAGCTTTGAGAAATTAGGTAACTAATGAATACTTAATTTAATTGTGTAACTTTTTGAGATTCACGTATTAGTAAAATAAGGTGCCTCGTGAGTCGTATCTATTATTCTAGATAAATATAGTGATCCATTATGAAGGATATATATGATTTTCTCTTGAGTGACTAGTCATCATGGAACGGAACAAGCTCCACTTAATTCAATATGATATCTGAGCTAGATCTGTACCACTAAGTATGATGAGTGTGAGGAGTTTGTGTTGAAGATTTGATGCTCTACAATCATTAGTCTCGCGTGACGTATTGAACTAAGATATATATAGTAAATTGAATTTCTTTAAATTTTATAATTCATAGTACAATTATTTCTGTTCATTTATAGGATTAATTTATGCCCAGGGCTATAGTGCCGTTGTAAGATATCTAAATTATCATTCAGATATTCATGATTTGTTCCCTAGTTATAATATATTTTTCTTCCAAATAGAAGATATAATCAAAGGATGTTAGGCTTCTGGATTGGACCCCACGTGCGCTTCCTGATTGTCTCTAGTGACTTGTGAGAAATTTCGATAGGAATTTTCCCTCTAAATAGGGGGTGCAACCAAAGAATGTTGGATTTATAGGCTGGCCGTATGTGCACTTCCTAATTTGCTTTGGTGAACTATGAGAAATTTTGATGGGCCCGATCGATCATCATAGGAATAATCAATATTTATAGAATTAATTGCTAATTATCAATTTCAGTTATGCTATAAGTAGGGTTGAGCATTCGGTCAAAATTGAACCGACAGAACCAATAAAATATCGGTTAATTTAGTTTTTCACCGAATTAACCGCATTAATTAGAAGTTGAAAACTTTATTTGATTTTAATTAAAAAAAAGAGAGATTTTATTTTATTTATTATATTTTTAAATAAAAATAAATTAATAAATATTTTTATTCGGTCAATCAGTTTATTCGATTTAACCGAATTACAAAACTTAAAATTGAACCGAATTAACTGAAAACCGAACCGAATTAAAAAAACAACCGAAAACCGAATTAACCGAACCGAATTCCTAAATTCGGTCGGTTCGGTTAATTCGGTTTTACCGAATTTTTGCT
>JBBMJZ010401396.1:0-13310 GCA_037833815.1 Zingiber zerumbet
AGATCTCCACCTATTTTATATACAGGTCATCCATTCCTATCAATACAGTAAAGGAATCATCCTTTGATCCATGAAAGTAAACCAAAGGATCCTAACTGTAGCTTAGGATATCTAATAATTACCGTTCTCTAAATGATTTGTTTTTTTAATGATTCTAATATATCACATCAAATTTAGAAATTAAATAAAAAATTTTAAATTATTGTAAAGATGAGATTTGAGGTTTATAGATTAAGTAAAAATTCTTATATCTAAATTGATATAATATACATAAAATCAAGCAACTTATGCTATGAATTGGGTAAAAAAGATTATTTACAGTTCTAACCAATAGTTATGTTTCAATAATATTTCATATTGTTAATGTGACATATTAGGATCATAAAAAAAATTCATTTAGCTCTCTAACCATTAGAGATGTCTTAGGTGAAATTATTTGTGATCTAATTTGATAAGGTGCATGACAATAGAGCTCGACAGTCAGAAGTTAAGGGTGCATTTAGTCAGAAATTAAGGAGACGTGGTAGTCAGAAGTCAAGTAGACGTGAGAGTCAGAAGTCAAAGAGCGTGTGGTAGTCAACAGAGGGGGGAGGACCGCCGGATGCTGTTAGTCATATAATGATAGATCGGGATGTATAGATCGGGATCCCCAGATCTACAACATGAGGAACAATTAAGAGAAAGCTATAATTGCCCCTACATGTCAGGTTTTCTCAACCTGATCTGTATATACGAACCTAATACTCTCGGTCAAGATCTTATAGACCGCTTAGTTATACCCAGGCTGGATTATCCAACTACCGGTCATTTAGAGTTTCTCCCATTCATACTCGGTCAGCAGAGCACTATATAACAACAGAACTAAGGAATCGTAACCGCCTATCAGGAAATAAATGCTACATGTCAGGGAATATTCCAATGGTCTGTGATCCTCTGCTAATAGAACCTTCCTCCAGCCTATAAAAGGATGTCACGTGTCATTCGTTGTTAGACAGGTCCTGACACCCGACATTCCCTGACACTCGTCAGATTCTAGAAGTACGCATTATCATATAAAAAGAGAGGTCATCTCCCTTACGAAGGTATGCACTCTCACCTTTTACCACTTGTCTTCTACTTTTATTTCTTTTTTGTACACTGTTTTTCTTAGGATCATGTACCTGACTTGAGTGTTGGAGGACCTGATCCAGTGACTTTGTCCTTAATTTATGGCCTCTAATGTTTTGGGGTCTCGTCTAAGTTTGTGCAGAGTTCAGGTACTATCTGCCAGATCATCATCGGGAGTCATTGCCACGTGAGGGTGGCTGCTTACAGAAGCATACCGGAAAGACATTCCAGTCACCCCTCCGTCAATCCCTACAACACCTCATCCGACCTTCGTCCGACTCAGATTCTGAACGGTATCATAATTCATAACATGTTTATATCAATTTTGATATAAAATAATAGATTTAAGTTTTTACTATTACTCTTAGATTATAAACCTCGAACTTTATAATAACTCAAAAACTTTTATTCAACTTTTTTTAATTTTAAAAACCTCCAGTGAATCTTTTATTACAGATGGCCTGAGATATCGTTGTAAACAAGCCACAGGTATAAGACTCAAGCCATCGGATCAGCGAATGTTCCAAACATCACTCGTAACAAACGCACGCAGTAATTAAGATTACTCGCGTGCAACAACCACCAGCTTTTTGCCAATGTTCTGGCCCTCGAAGAGGCCCACGAACGACGCAGGCACTGCTTCGAGACCCTCCGCTACGTCTTCCAAGTACTCGATGGCTCCCTCTCTCACGTACTTCACGGCCTTCTCCTCAAATTCCCGGTACAGGTGTCCGTATTGAAGCACGGTGAAACCCTGCAAGCGAATACACTTGGAAATGACCGAGATCAAGTTGCGCATGCCTTGCACCGTTTCGAGGTTGTACTGCGATATCATTCCGCACACGGTCACTCGGCCTCGAAGTTTCATGTTGCCAAGAGCGGCGTCGAGCATGGCTCCGCCTACATTGTCGAAGTATACGTCGATGCCCTCTGGAAAGTATCTGACGACAACAAATTAAAATCGGAGGCTTCATCAGAATACGTTCGACCGATTGATCTCTCTAGCTAATCATTGAGTTGTTAAATTCAGTGTGTCAGTTAACCTTTTCAACGCAGCATCCAGATCAGATTCTTTCTTATAGTTGAATGCCTCGTCAAAGCCAAACTTGTCCTTTAGTAAGTTGACCTGAAGTGCAAGTGATGTCAGATTAATGATTTTCAGAAATGAGAAATAGGACGGTAAATGAACGAAGTAATAGCGAACAGACTTGGTGTTTGACATCGTAAGAGTTTATTTATATTCGTTCAATATATATGAGATTAATTAAATAAATAAGTTTGAACAGCTCGTTAAGCTAAACAAACAAGTTTGAACACGTATGTGTTCAGTTCGTTAGCGTTCGTGAATAACATTCATCAATAATATTCACGAACCATATTCATTAATAAAACACTTTTCAATATGCTAAATAAACAATAAAATAAATAAATTTAAATTATCAAGCTCAATAACCAATCAAACAATCAAACAAGCTTAAACTGAGAGCTTGAAAACATCTAAATGAACCAAGCTTGAATCAAACTCAAGTCAAGCTTGAATTGAGAGCTTGATAACATCTAAACGAACGAAGCTCAAGTCAAGCTTCAAACAAACTCAAACTCATAAAAAATAAAAAAAATCAAGCTTGAATACTCATTTTAAAAACTTGATTCATTTTAAGCTCGGATCAGGTTTAGCTCAGCTTGATTGTCTTATCAAATAAGTATGAATATTTTAAAATTTAATTCAGCTTGATTTATTTACCGTCCTAATGAGAAATACTTGGATGTTAATAATGCTGTAAAAAAAAATAAATAAATAAAACACCTTTTCATCGGAGCCAGCACTTCCAACCACATAGCAGCCCATAAGCTTGGCAAATTGCCCCACGAGCTGCCCGACAGCACCTGCTGCAGCTGAAACGAACACATGTTCCCCTTCCTTGGGAGAGCTTATCTCATAGAACCCTACATAGGCCGTGAGGCCTGCCAAACCTGCACACCACAATAGCAGTAGCCTGGGCTAGCTTACACACTCTTGATGGGCTGAATCAAGTTCAGGCAGGTGGGACTTAGCAACTCACCAAGAAGGCCAGTGTAGTAAGAGAGAGGAACATCAGTGCTGTAGTTGATCTTGAAAAGGGACTCTTTTGGTGTAAGGAGACTGTACTCTTCCCAGCTAGTTAACCCCCACACGTAGTCTCCTTCTTTAAAATCCGGATGTGTAGAATCAATGACTTTAGCCACTCCATAGCCAGGCACGGGCTGGAAAGGATGAAAAAGATTTAAAAGATAATGCTGGTTGGAGTTGAAGCTGTCTAAAGCAAAGAGAGTCGGAGCTAGTCGATAATCGCATATACCGAGCCAGGAGAGGTGGCAGGGTAACCCCCTTGGGGCCTGGACATGACAAAGCGGACGTATGGGTCGCAGGAGAGGTAGAGGTTCTTGACGAGCACGGCCTGGGGTGATGCGTCAGGGACCTTCAGAATGATAGTTTCCGTCGTCACGAGCTCCATGTGGCCTTCTGTCGGCGCCTCCCCTAGCTCTATGTATCGCCTCAACACCACCTTTTTGTTCACCACCTCCACTGCCATTGCACTTACTGAATTCACTGCTGTAGGTGATAGGTTCATGGTGATGCGTGTGGTGATATATAAATAGGAAGTGCGGTTAGCATATGAATTCGTATGCTCAAGCGTCACTACCTTGGCTGCTGGGAAAGACGATAGTGATCTTTCAAATTAATAGCCAGCCACGTACGTATGCCATGAGCTCAGCCATTTATAATAAATAAAAAACCAAGGCAAGTTGTCTAATTCTCAGTCATTTTTAATAAATAAATGATCACACGATGCGATCCGAACCAAATTTTTTTTAAAAAAAATAAAAATCAATAAATATTGATTAGTCCATTAAAAATCGAAGTAGTTAAAATTTTGAAGTATTTTGGAAGATTTACTAGGTTCACTTAGGAATATATTAATTTATTCTTTTATTTTGATTTATTATAAGAAATTTTAAAATTAAAATCGAATTGAATTCACCGATATAATTAATTTTTTAAAAAAATTCTGAAATCTTCCTTTTGCATTTGAAGTGTCAAAACTCAAAAGCAGGGTGTAATCAATTTCATAGATTATCAATATTGGAGGATACATTAAGAATTGTTATTAGGATGGAGTTTGAGTGAAATTAAATATAAATCCAAATTATGTTCATATTGAAGCTCGAGTGAAACTAAATGTACATTCAAACTGATTGATGTCGGTGAGCAAGATGTAGTTTAGACTCAAATTAAATGTAAATTCCAATCAAATTGATGTTGATAAATCAACAGACTCAGAGGAAGATCGACTGAAATGTGCCAGAGATGACATACTTATCAGAGATTCCAACCACATCATAGACTAATTAATAAATTGTGGTCAGAGATGAAATGCTAGTCAAACCCATCTCCAAAGGCACTGAAGCACAGTTGACTGGATAATTTGAAGGTAAAGCAATATGCTGGTAGGAGCCACAACAGTTAGCACCAAATCGGTGAAACTGTGAATACTAGATATAAGCATATAACCCTAAAAAATAATACATATATATAAACTTGAACTCTAAATAATATGACAGTATTTTTGCCTTATTGACCATATATATTATGTTCAACAGCAGTTCCAATATAGTGATTTGATTCAAGCACAGGACCAACATACTATTTACTTCTTTTTTTAACCTTTGGAGATGCGACCATCAAAAGGAAAGACCCATAACAGATACTCCAGCAACTCAGACTCAACCCTAAAAAATAAAGTCTAACACGCACTGATGGATGTATTGGGACCAAAACCAACAGTGGCACTGTGAGTCGTGGATTGGCTGATACGAATCTTTTACCATCAAAAAAAAAAAAAAAAGACACAGGAACACTCGTAAAATGCCTCTAGGCTGTACTAGTTGAGGTTACTGGTTTCCCTCGGCCCAGTGTGAATCCCCTGGTACCATCTGGCATCCGAGGACCAGGAGGTTGCTTGTTAGCAACAAGTTGTTCACGATCAGAATGGATAGAATGACTAGATGGCGGGGTGCCAACCAGATGGCCTCCTCCACGATTATTGTTCTGATGTTGGCCGCGCCCTCGTCTCCCTCCACGGCCCCGGCCTCTCCCTCGTCTTAGTGCACCATCTTTTTCAGTGAAATTTTCATCATTCTGTCCAACATATTTAACCAGAGTTAGGAAAATAGACCCTAGAATATCATATTTGAACAGCTCCAAAATGACTGATAAAAAAAGGACAGCCCGATGCATGAAGCTCCCGCCATGCGGGGTCCCGGGGAAAGATCCATTATACGCAGTCTTACCCTGTTTTTTGCAAGAGGTTATTTCCAGGATTCGAACCCATGACCTTTTGGTCATATGGCAACAACTTTACCGTTGCACCAAGGCTCCCCTTCAGCTCCAAAATGACTGATATTTAGTAAAATTGCTTCACGTTTATTAGAGAAGATATATTCAAAGGTCAACTGAACTTTGCAGACAATATTGACCAAAACCAAAAGAAAGCTCAGAAAATTTATAGGAACGTAGAAGTTGATTGTGCAAATGAATCGAGCATGCTTACCTCATGATCATGTGACACATCAGATGAGTGATAGGCATCACCAACCAGCTTTTCATTTGATTGGTTTGATGTTGAAACATCCTCCTCTCCGTTAAAATCACCTTCCTGTCCTCTTCTTCCTCGAGCTGGCCCATGTTTCATCTAGTTCGAATAAATAACAGTTAGAAGCATTTGTACAAGAAAATCAATCCATGCATCGACTAAGCATAAACTCCAGTAAAACAAAAGAATGAAAAAAACTCATCCAGGTTGATAATAAACTGCTTGGTAAAATAAGCAAACAGCAAATAACAAAGAAATAATAAACCACCGAGACTTACTGAGTCAATAAATAAGAAACTTTATCAGAAAAAAAACTTTTTTTTTTTAACTTAGTAGAGGACCTTGTATGAGGACCTGTTGTGGCCATGAGTTTGGATCGTGTGAATGGATGCAATACAGCTCAGCAAAAGAAATGCTGAGATAGTTTTCAGCGGAAGCGTGCAGGATAGTAGTGCAAGATAAGCCTAAATTATCACAAGTCATAACTATATTTTCATAGATAACCTAAATTATCATAACAGTTGCAATAACAATTTGCAAGACAGCTTGGAATCTCCATGTCACCTTAAAGCTAGCCCTTGATATGGAAGTGGAGAATGACGATTGTAGATCAAGAGAACATTTTGAATTACAATAAAAGGTGAAACAAAATAAAATGAAAGTGCAAGGAAATTTGTGGTGAAAGTGAAAGCAACATGATCAATGGCAATGATTACCAAGAATTTATGAAACAATTTAACTCTGAGTCCATTTCTCCAATTCTTCTCATCATTGAGTTCAGCAACCTGCATGACAAAGAACAATTGTCACCTGGTTAAGTCTTAAAACATGCAAAATGTTTAAAAGGCAGTTGGATTATCAAGCATACTGCTTTTTCAGCATCTTCAATAGACTCGTACTCCACAAACGCGTGCAACTGCCAAAAAAAAGAAGAAATGAGAATGTCATCAGAAGATTACAGACAACATACATGAGCTGAATGAGAGAATTTTGCATGGGACTACAAGTCAAGAACAATATACTTCATGACAAACATAATGAAGTTTCCTTGAATAGGTTTGCTGTACACGTCCCCAGAGTTTTAAGATAGTCAAAATGCTCCCCATAGTTTCAAAACTCAAATCTTTTTGCCCCTAAGCCATTAACAATCCTATCGTATCATCATTCCTTGGGGGCCTCATAGTCAAAATGCTTCCCATAGTCAATAATCCTGGCAAATATGTAGCCCATTTCCATAGGGTAGTAAATTATCATATCTTCAATCCGTTAAATCAATGGTATTAGTAGTTGGCAGATAAAATGAAAAGACTTTTCAGGGAGGTCATGTATAACATAAATGTTCATGTTTATTTAACAATGCAACCTAGCAATTGTAAGACAAAAAGATGAAAATGCATACTCTGTTGCCAAAGAGCATTTCCAGTCGTGTAGATTTATTATTTGCAGGAGCTGTTCCATTGGCAGATGGTGGATAACATGTGCGTATTGTCTTCACACTAGATAACATAGATCAAGTTATTGAAATAGCATATCCATACAGTATTAAAAAATAACAAGATGATTTACCAGCCAACAGATGAGAATATCTTCATAAGATTCTGGTAACAATGGTCCTCAGGCAAGTTTTCAGCAATAACAATGCGAGACTAGGGAATAAAAAAGATAAAAGTGAAAAGAATAAGACCAAGGATCAAGCAGAAAAATGCCCATAGACCAGATTAAATTCTCACCTGCAACATTTCCAAGTCTGACTCTGTAAAGGGCTGTTGACGCCTAACTCTTTTCCCATCATCACTTACAACCTGTAATTTGACTCAAATATAATGACTAAAGCCAATAAAGAGAGACTTGAAATGTTTCCAAAAAAATCAAGGACCATTAAGTAGCTTATTAGATAAACTTACCAGTTTTGATGATGTTCGGAGTGCCATAGCAAGCTGTGAGTTGTTGTGAACCAAAGATTTGATCTTCTTAAATGCTGCTACAACTGATATTGGCACTGCAGAGAGTAAGCAATCACATGATTAAGTAATCTCTATTCAGAACTTACTTCTTAATTCCCCAAACATAGATGTTTGAAAACTATAATATTCAGAATATTCATGTTGTTTGCATAACCAGTCAAGTGGATAAGAACACAAGTTTTATTTTTTCAGCTAAATAGCTCAGCAGAATTAAATGCATCAATGTCATGTCGATATATAGATTGTATGCTTAAAATGAACCAAGTTTAAACATAAGATAGTGTGATTAATGATATTCAATTAGTTTACTGGTATTTTTAAAAGGTTAAAATTATTTAATTCCATTCACCTTTCTCTCTCCATGAACTTTTCTTTGATTCCTCTCCCGCAACCCACAACCCACAACATTGGCTGCCTACCTACCGCTGCCCCTCCCTTTGACAGTACTCCTCTCCTTCTCCCCTCTCCTATTCTCCCTCGGTCTCTCCTCTCCCTCTCTATCTCTGCCCACTCCTATGTTGAATTTGGTGTTCTGCCAATCGGCAGGCTAAGTGGCATATTCCGCCCATCTTGATCGGCATGGCTCGATACTTCCTACCATAGTCTACACTATACTATCAAAATATTTCACTCATTTTTTAAATATAAAAAAAACATAAAATATCTGGCAGCATTACTGATCTCTACCGAGAAAACATCATTATTGCACCTATGTAAAGGATGTGTTCCTTTCAAAGAAATTAACTCATGGAGATCGTCTTAAACCCTGTAGAACTGAATTCAAGTCATTAATCTAACTCAGGTCCCTTTTTGAAAAAAAAAAAGTACTCAACCAAAGATATTTTGGTTTGATTCAAGACTTTAAACATAACAATGATTATAAACTATATGCATCTAATAATCTAAATAAGAACAGCATAGGGAAATATAAAACTTTTACTAGTATTAACTCAATTGACTATGAAATTAATATATTTTCTATTTTTGAAGAAAAATTGGTTGAGTATAAGGAGATTAGAGGGATGAAGTTGGAACAAACTAGATTGAGGCATCTAACCTAGACTTTTATTGTGAATCATACATATTGAAAACTTGATACCAAAATCATACCATCTTGATCAGATGGTTAAATGAAATTTTGGACCTTTTCCGATATTGTATAATTCAAGTGCAGCATAGTGATTATTTTATTTATGATAATTAATCAAGGAACAAAAATGTGTTACTGCAACTAAGGTACCAAGCTCAGTTGACCAACACAACAATTGAGTTGGGTTGTGCCCAGTAGCTTTAGGCCATCCTTAAAAACAAAAAATCTACAAGCAAGGCATTCCTTGCAAAAAGAAGCCACAAAGTTTATTGCATCTCAATAAAAGCCAACAAGAAAAAGAACAAAATAAATGTTCGAAGATTTTTTTACCAAATCCATCAGGATCTTTACTGATAAACCTCATCAAATGTTCAGTTGTAGCAAGGTTTGCATCACTGAAATAATACTCAACCTGTCCATGACAAAAATATTTGTTTCAAGAGACAGATTACGTCACAAATAATTATACAATGAAAAGCATACAACTGATAAAAAGTGAGCATTTTTGACAGAATAAAATAGAGGTTCAAAAAACTTGATGTAGAGTACATGGATATTCTTAGTTCAACAAAGATTTAGGGCATAAATAATGATAAACTTAGTGGAAGCCGAACAGATTAGTAATTTGGAAGGATGAAAAAGGATGGATTATGGTGCAGAATGATCAAGAAAGATGACAACCACAATACATCAACAAGGGAACTTCAACTTCTTCCATCATAAAGAGATTTACGCACAGTAGCAGAATGTTAGATCCAAATTGGAAACTTAATAAATAAGATGGCCATCTTAGCTAAAATCAACTTCATATTAAATGGTAATGACAAGGTACTAACACGTAAATAAACAAAATATTGTATATTTATATGTTCTGCAATTAACCATTTTGAGCATTTATTAAACCCTACTGAAAGCCCCTTTTCCCAGATCCCATTCTTATTTAAACAAAAAAGCTGTCGTACTAAGGAGAGCAAAATAAGACACAAACACAGAAAGAAAAGAAATAGTAGCTAGTTTGAAAAGGAAAAGAAGAAAATAACACAGTAGCGATCTGAAATCAAATGACTGGATAAAAAATATAATACTCTGTACGAGATAATAGGAACACTAGGAGGAATAAGTTTACAGTTCAAAAGATGGAAATACATGTCCATACTAAGATTGCAAATCAAAGGACATAAAAACATTGAAAATGTAAGTGTCACAACCTGGTGGTTAGAGTTGAGCAAGCAGACAAGAAAGTTTGTCTTTCATTGTTTGGCTTAGAATCATGACATGGAAGGATAGGTGTATATTTTCTTCCACTTCATGCAAAACTGTAGACAAGTTGCTAGAATGGATAGAACTAATCTTATCTCCTTCACCCATAAGGATTAAAAGAAGGTATATTTTCACCCGTTTCATCTAAAATTGGAGAAAAGTTGCTGAACAAAGAAAACTACGTAGTTACATATGTCTTCTTTCCAGTTTTAGCGATCTGCTTGTATAAAGAGCTGAGTACTGAGGAGAGCAAACAAGGCAAACACAGACAGAAAAAAATATATATATTGTGTGGTATTGCAAACACCAGGAGGGATATGTTTAACTGTTAAAAATTTAGAAATATTTGTTTATATTAAGATTCTTAAACAAAGGAAATAGAAACACTGAAATTGAAACTGTGACAACCTGGTATGTTAGACTGTAACAGCTGAACAAGAAGATGAGCGAAAGTTTGTTATTTATTGTTTGATCAAACTCATGATATATGAAGGACATAGTTTCTTCCATTTCATCCAAAACTGGATAAGTGGCTGCAATGTTCATTCTACCAATAGTGGATATAATGGCAATGCAAGGTACATATTTCTAGATCCTATCTCTTTGCTCCACTTGTATTTGATAGAAACAAGAAATAAAGCGTTCAATTGTTCTATTAATATTTCTTACTTTTGTTTCCTCTGCATCGGTTTCCTCCCTTTCCTATTTTTCTCACCTATATTACCCTTGCTTGTTTCTAATCATCATACATTATAGTCCACTTTGGACAGAAGATGAAGGGGAGGACAAAAAATGTACATAAATGATGTTCCAACACCCTCTGACAAACAATTTTTCCATCCAAGTAAATGACCACTAAGGATCTATTTCCTATGACAACTGATGATGAAAGAAAATACGGACGATCAAAAACTTAGTTATTTACTGCTAAAAAAATAAATAAATCATCTTTCTATCAACTAGAGTTTCTCTACTCCATTTTCTCCAAGTAAACCAGTCCTATGTAAATGACCAAACTTCATATGAGAGCTAAATAATTGGAATATGTCTAATACAGTGGTGTTATCAAACAAGTAATATTTGATAATTCTACTAGATGTTATGTTATCAAACAACACGTGTGGTAGTATTAGTAACACTCAAGCAGTTCAAAAGGTTTGTCTCCTAAATTTACTGACAAAACCAATGAAACACCGTGTATGTTTGTATGTTTCGAGGAATGTCAATTCTAGTATATCATACATGAACCCATTTTCGATAAGGAAATCAAACTTAGGAACTCATGAATGCTTGAGGCAGAGTCAACCGTACCTGCTTCGTGATCTTTTGGATAACTTCCTCTGGAATTCCGTCCCTCTCCTGAGGGGTTCGTTCAGGATCAGCGCTGGTATGTCCGCCCTCATGATCCTTAAATCCGCCTGGCTGCGCAGGCCCATAGTACTCTAACGAACTCGAGCTGGGAGTAAAATAAGTCGGGCTCGGAGGCGCCTGGTGGAATACGTGCCTCACAGGGTGCGCCGCAGTAGCATGCCCATGGCGAATCGGCACTGAGGACGGAGCAGGGAGCTGCGTGGAGCGAGGGACGAACTCTGCTGCCTGTGCGTTGAGGCGGCTGGCGGAGAGGGACCGCGAGAGGGATGAATCTCCGGACTCCATCGGAGATCGATCGTCGCCGCCGCAGGGGACGGAGGACATGGCGTGGGCCTCGTGGGTTCCTAGGGTTTGCTCCAGGATTTCTTCGGCCATCGATCTCGGAGTCAACTTGGGCTCCAATGAGTCCATTATTTATACCGCTGCTTTGAACCGTCTCAGAGTGACCGACACCCGTCCTCGTTAAGGGCTTACCATCTGGATTTTCTGCCTGTCATACAACCACCGTACATGTAAAAAATACGCCCACGTGGCAGTTTTCTATTGCATCCGAATCGAATTCGAACTTGGAACAGGAAATGTTCTCGGGTCTAATCAGAGGTAATCACGCGCGATCAGGTAATTTTGGACTTATATAGTAATTAATAATAAAGTTAATTTATTTATTATTTACCTTGCAAAACATATTAATTAGTTTATATTAATTTATAAATATTATAATAGTGAATAAATATTTAGAGGGAAATTCACTCATGCGTGGACATGTAAGGGTATAAATTTAGGATTCAGATTGTACTGAGTATGTGCACGACTCGTTCTTAGGTCAATACGGAGAAGGTAAATCATGGGTGACTACTAACCATTAGTATAAATAGCCAAGATATGAGGGAGGTCATGCTCGGTCACATCGAATTTCGACCCTAATACCTCATGTGGTAGCACCCCATATCTTAATCATCGCACCGCTCCGAGGAGACAACTAATATTTTATTATGATAATTGTTAAATTGGTGTAATGGATGCATTAATCGCCAATTAATTATTGATCATCGACAACTAATATTAACAAAGTTTTTGCTCACCTATATTCCCCCAAATCGTCTTTTCGTAGTGCATTTTTCGCTTAGCAGTTTACCTATAATAACAATCGGAATTTTCTGAATTTACCATAAACAGCCAGTACTTGATTGTGTACGTGATTTTGTTTGTATCATGAAAAATGGATGTTCATCATAGTCTCAAAGAATAATAGGAGGAGGATGAATCTGGTTTAAGAAAATTACATCAAACACAGGCACAACGTCCTTGTTTCTGAGCACTCTGAAAACTCATCAATGCTCTTCCACTTACTTGGCTCGGGTGACTCGGACTTGTCCTACTCAGGCTTGGCGACTCGGCACGACCAACTTGACACTCGGGTGACTCGGGCAACTCAGTGATTTGATAGTCAACTGACTCACCATTGGCATTCAGTAGTCGGTTGACTCGACTATCCACTAACTTGACATTCAGACTTGACAATCAACACTCAACAGTTGACTAACTTGGCACTCGACTGATTCAGCAGTTGGATGACTCGGCACTTAGCAGTTGGTCATATAAAGCAATCCAGTTTTTCAACCAGTTAAATTATCTCAATTAGCTCTTCCTTCCTTTCTTAACCGAGTAAGATTATATGTTACTCAACCTATAAATTAAAGTTGAATTCTGATTTTAATTCAAATAATTGTCTTTGTAATCTCCGATGAGCCATCTCTATCGTGGGAATGTTGTCAAACATATCTTTCATTTATTTTCACATGGTCAACTAGGACGTGATTAGCGGCATCAAAAAACTCAGGAGCGTTTTAAAATAAATATAAGAATGAAAATGTTGTTAGTGTA
>JBBMJZ010401404.1:0-13308 GCA_037833815.1 Zingiber zerumbet
CGTTTCCTCGAAATATATTGTGGGCATCCATCATGGATGCCTACAAGATTTCGAAGAATTTTTCTAAATTAAAATTAGATGAGCTATTTTACGAACTTGACCTACACGATCAAACTAATGCCAGAACCGAGAAAGGTATAGCTTTGTTTGTAGGTTCCTTCAAGGAAAAGACAAAGACCAAGCTTGAACCTGAAGATGAGTCTGATCAAGATTCAGAAGACAAAGAGTACCTGGTGAACTTGGTAAGAAAGATGTTCACTAGGAGAAAGAAGAACTTCAGCAGAAAAGACCTACAGAAGATCAACTCCACAACTGAACCAAGAAACGTGACCTGCTTCAGGTGCAACAAAAAAGGCCACTACAACAACGAGTGCCTGAAATCGAATGACGACAAGTCAAAGACAACCAAGAAGAAGGTACTCAAGGCAACGTGGGATGATTCGTCTTCAGAGGAATCGGAGGACGAAGATCAAAAGCACCAAAGCCACCTCGTACTGATGGCCCGCGAATAAAAATCGAAGGGCGAATCGGAAGATGAGTCTGAACCCGAATTGAGCCACGTGTCCATACTCAATTCTGAAGGTCCCGAAGAGGTATACCTTAGTTTAAATATGAAGTTCTTTAAAGTCATTGCATGTTTAGATAGAAAATTAACTGCAATTGAAAATGAAAATAAATTGTTCCTTGAGGAAAACCAAAACCTCAAGGAATAAATTACAAATTCTAATCCAACTCAAGCTTTAACATTTGAGGAAGAAAATTCAACACTAAAAGCTGAAATTAATAAATAAAAAGGATTTTAGAGAAATTTATAACTAGATCTAAAAATTTAGATCTTATATTAAATGGTCAAAAAGTCATTTACAATAAATCTAGACTTGGCTACAAGTCAAGTTCAAATAAATCATTTATATCACTAATAACTCAACACAAATAACAAACTAAAGCTTGGGTTATGAAAGCGTGCTTAACCACACATGTAGGAATTAACCAATATTATATACCCAAAGATAAAATATATTATGTAAAATCAAATAAACCAAATCCAAAATACAAACCTAGACCAACTAAACCAAAATCAAACTATTTTAGAACCTACCAAAAAATCAGACTATCATCAAGTTAAATACAATTATAAAAGCAATTGGTATAAACCTAAAACTAAAACCTAAATCGGATCAATAATTCAGGGGAAGGCTCAAGAATAGCTGACACCTTCAAAACTAACCTACCCGGCAGGGTAATTAAGACTAGTTTAAAAAGGGACAACAGTTTAACGCGACCTATGGTACTAGTGAAGTTTTGGATGATAGTACGTTAGGAAAATTCTGTCTATGCATGTATAGGAAGATATGACTTCGACCTGGTGCATTTGACTTAGTGGAACTAACCGAAACTACCCTTACGGATCCTAACCAGTTAGACCAAGATTTTGTACTAAGTTCAGTGGATAGGACTATTTGGAAAACCTCGAAGGCATGATTACTCTAATGATGTCCAAGTGACTCACCATAGCCCAGAAGTTTATCCAAAAAATATCTATTTATTGAGCCCAAAGCTAAACTTGAATCTAACACAAAGTTAAACCAAATCCTAAAACTGAACCTAATTCATATCACAAAAAATATTGGATTCTCTAATTAAAAATTTAGATCAAGTGAGAACGTCCAAGTGTGATCAAGTACAGTATCTAATCTTATCAGTTTAATATCTGATATAAAAAATTAAATTAATTTTTTTATGAGGGAGAGTTCGTTACAGTAGCTTGCTGTTGGGGTTCTCGAGCGTCGCCCTTGTATTGTACTACTGCATGAGCTTGACGCATCCTTACCAAGTCCAATTCATGGGCCTAAGGTAAGAGTGTCATTGAGCCAAGCCGATCCAAACTCTTGAATGTTTGAGTTTGACTCGTTTATAATCGAGCTGAGCTCGAGTTTTATTTAACGAATATATTCATGGCTCACGAGCTTATTCAAGCTTTTGTCGCGCCTAAACAAGTTTAATAAATATAAATTATAAATTAAATATTCATTAAAAAACTAAATTATATATTTAGATAAAATTATAATATTCTTATTAAAATTTACAATTTTATTCTAATAAATGAATTTTATATATGTGTCTATATATTTCATAAGTAGGATATAAAGTCTATAAATTCAATATTAAAACTATTATTTTTTTATTTAAAAGTTGATTCATGAGCTTAACGAATATGTTCACGAGCTAACGAGCCGAATATTGTGAAGGAGCTTTGTTTGTTTATCTTAACTGGCCTCATTAAACGAGCTCAAGCGAACTTTTATCAAATCGAGTTTCGAATAGCTCATGAGCGGCTTAGTTCATTTACACCCTTATTGACAGAATGGGTATTTCAAAGTTTCACAAGAATATCTACTAAATTTTGTTTTGATTGCAATGAAAAATGATAATGAACTATAACCATGAGAGATGAAATTAACATGTTAATTCATTGAATGATTAGAATGAGAAGTTAATAAATTGTAGGAGATATGAAAATCCAAATTAGCACATACAGAACTATAAATAACTTAATGTAATAGTTACTCTGTGATTGGCAAAACTTGTCAAATTCGTTGCCTTCTTTTGAAGACTAAACCAGTAAAAGTTATTGCTTGTCTTCCTGTTGGTTCCACCCTTTTAATATCATGCAATATTGTCTAGGATTATTAAGTTAGTGCTAGAGGGGGATAAATAATGCTCATCTTTTTCTCGCTTGTTTCATCGTTCTTTCTTTTTTATCAGGGTTAGTATGCAACGAAAATAATAAATCTAAAAGTAAACACAAGAACACGATAGGGTTTACTTAGTTCACACTCCCAGGGTTCTACGTCCAAGGCCTGCGTACAGAAACGTCATCCACTTTCTTTCTCATTTCCGGAAATATTTCGGAGGCGGAGAAACTTTTTATAAAATTGTAAAAGCAATCACAAGTAGATAAATCAAATGAGCATATAATAGTTGATACAAACAAAGGTTTGTCGATCCCATCCGGAAGTCCTGAGTGCTGCGACACTGCTCTTGTCGGTTCCTCGGTTGTAGAGCTTTGAGAGAACTTGAGCATACATCTTAGGGAGATTTGTGAGTTGATCATTATACTGAGTCTTTGTTTCGTGTCTCTTTTATAGACTTTTTATAGTCTACTGAACAAGCATATATGGTCGGCCGATCCACAGCTTATCCGGATCTATTCTTACCTTATCTAGATCAAGTCTTATCTGTATCTGTTCTTACATCATCTTTTGCTACATCAACTCCCGATGCCTATTCTTGGCCATGCCACCTTCCTGAAGCTTATCTGGCACCATCTCTGGCAACTCAACTTCCACGTCAACATTTTAGTGCTTATTCATGACACATCAGATGCCATGTCATCGGGATGGTGCTTATCCAAGCCACATTAATTGCCAGATCATCAGGCTATTGCTTATCTATGTCATGTCAGCTATCTCAGGCTTAGCCCTTTACACATCATTTGCCATGTCATTTTACTATGCTTCTGGTCGATTGGAATATCTAGTTGAACCGGAAACCTTGTTTCGGTCTCTTGAACTTCCTTTACTTGACCTACTAGTCTCACTTGCTTGGAATTTACTCCAAAACTTCTTACTACCTAGGATTTACTCCCAACGGTTTTTCACTTTCCCAAGCATTTGGTCACCTTGGACTTTACCCTTGCCAAACATCCTTTCATCCTTAACCTACCTGAACTTGCCATTTACTAGTCATTCGGTCAACCTTGACTTGGCTAAATTTTCCCTTTGCTAGTCATTCGGTTAACTTTGATCTGGCTAAACTTTCCCTTTGTTAGTCATCCGGTCAACCTTGACTTGACTAGACTTCTTGACGGCCAAGCAACTGATATCTCACTTACTCACTTCCAAACATTTGGTCAACCTTGACCTATTTTGGATCAATCCTTGGTCAATCTCGACTAGACACAGTATATTGTTACATATCGCAATCCTGGAGGTTGATTGCACCAACACATTGTAATGGGAAGTATAATTTCTAACAAAATCTGCAATCCTAATTTGTTTCTCTATTAAATCGATTCAGTTCTTTTTGTGGCTGGCTGTTGTTTTGTCCTTTACTAATTATTGAATGCACAACTCTAAAGATTACAAATTCAAAATGTTTAGGTACAAGTTGTTAAGTCAACTGGTGTTTTATTTTCAGCAGGGAATAGTTATGAGCTTCAATTTGCCCAGGTTTGAATGAACATTCCTAGCATCTCCGATGAGATTCAGCAGAGATACTTGGCGTTGGGCTTTAGGTCTCATATACATTATTGCAGTGGCAATAATATGGATTGCTGCTAGTTATATAGTTCAATCTGTTGTAGATTCTGGTGTTTCTCCTTTTCTGATTACCTATATCTGTAATTCGTTGTTTGTTGTTCTTATTCCAATTATTGAGATCTCTCGGTATCTTGAGGTTATATTAAAGGGTTCTTGGCACTGGTTTCGGAATAGGAATGTTCCAGATACACAATTGTCTGTTAATTCAGAGGAAGTTAATCTTCTAGTGCAGACTGGTCAACTTACTGGCCCATATGTGCTGAGTAATAATCAACAAGAAAACATTTCTTTGATTCACTCTAGAATTCAAGATTCTGAGAGCATATTATCCACTCATGCTATTGCATTCAGTGGCGGAGAATCTTGCGTGATGACTGACGATAGCACTAAACAAGTGAATACGGAGGAGCATTGGACTCGTTGTCAAGTAGCTAAAGTTAGCTTCTTGATATGCCCTTTTTGGTTCTTTGCTCAATTGACATTCAATCTCTCTCTTAAATACACAACTGTTACGGTTGGTGTTCCTATCTGTTCCTTTTTTTGTTCTTTTTTTCTGTTAGCATTCTAATGGTTTTGCTATTTTCTGCAGTCAAATACTATCTTAAGCAGCTCGTCTAGCCTCTTTACTTTCTTGGTTGCCGTAGCATTTTTAGGAGAAAAGTTCACATGGGTTAAGCTAGTCAGTGTTCTTCTTTGCATGGGCGGGACAATAATGGTCAGCCTATCCGATTCAAGTGTTGGGTTAAATGCAATTGCAACAAATCCTCTTCTCGGAGATATTCTTGCTCTCGTCTCAGCAGGGATATATTCTGTTTATATCACCCTTATTCGACAAAAGTTGACTGATGAGAAAAAAAATTGTCAAGCAAGCACTGCTCAGTTCCTTGGATTTCTTGGTCTATTTAATCTACTTATATTTTCCCCTGTTTTGCTAGTTTTGAATTTCACAAAGTTGGAGCCCTTTCACAAACTTAGTTGGAACCAACTTGGACTTATTGTGGGAAAAGGTTAGTACTCAATTAGTTATCATTTCAAGTTCAATTGTTATATCAAAGTGGATTTTGATTTGTTGTTTTTTACACTTGTATACACATTTCTTCACACTCTTTGCTAACACATATAAATCATATAGGAAACCTTTGGGTTGAAACTTTGTTTTTGGTTATTTATCCAATTTTGACTAGTTGAATCTTTCTAGTAGGTAGATTTACTTACATATTATTCTAACCTTGTATTTGTTGGAGCAATTGTAAATTTTGATATTTGTGCAAAGGATTTAAGTTAGGCCTCATAATTTTGATGTGTTTAAATTGTGCATGGACTTGACATGACACAGAGCTTGGAGATCTCGTGACACAAGGTCGATTAATGTTGATGATGAGTTTGGGCGACTAAGGTAATACGTTTAATGGCTTCGAGATCCATTGGAGATTGGAGAAGGTTGCATGAGATAATTGAGGGACCGTAGGACGAAAAGTATTGAAATGGTGTTGCAGTAGCTCGTTGGGCATGACTTGGTGTGATGAAGTTAGTAGCTCGGTGGCTCGAGGGGTGAAGGTTGGTATGGGATACTAGAGGGAGTAGGAGCTTTGAATCACAACGTTGACGACAACAGGAGGCAAAGTATGTATGTGAAGCGTGAAAGATGATACATAGAGTGAGCAAGCTTAGTGCATGATGGGTAATCTGATGGGAGTTAGTCGTGGTGCTAAAGTTAAGATAAGCTTTGGTTTAAAATGGTAACAGTTGGGAAACTTGTACTATTAGGAAAGGATAGTTTCAATTTAGGCGAGACTCGATCATTAGAATGATTAGAGTTGAGTTCTAGGTGACTAGAGCTAAGTCGGAGTTTCATTATTTTATTAGTGTCATATAAATTTTTTATAAAATTGTAATAGTGTTATATTAATTAATTATATATATGTTTATTATATGTTAGCAGGGTAAGACTACGTATAATGAATCCTTTCCCGGGACCCTGCATGACTGGAGCTTCATGAATCGGACTGTTTATTTATTTATTATATATTATATAAATTATATATGAATATATAAATTTTATTAAATATATTATATAAACTAATAATTAATTAAATTAACTGTTAAAAAAAATAGTCTAATGCACGAAGCTCCTGTTAGTGTACGTGGTCTTATCTTGTATTTTTATAGGAGTTTGTTTCTGACTCAAACCCATGATTTTATAAAAATGCAAGATAAGAGTTATGTGACTTTATAAGAGTCACATGGCAACAACTTTATTATTGCTCCAAGCCTACCATTATATTAAATTAATTGTTAATTAACTAATATAATTATAATATATAAATTTATGTTATTATTATTTTATTAAAAAATATTAATAAATTAAAGTAAAAAAATTAAAATATTTTATTTAAAAAATTTTAAAATTGTATTTATAATTTATTCAAATTTAAATCAATCAACCTTGAGTTATTTTTATTTTTTATAAAAATATTTTAAAATTTTGAAATAATTATAAAAATTTATAAATACTTTTAGAATTTTGTAAATAATTTCAAAATCATTAATTGTTATATTTTTTTTAGAAATATATGATTTTAAATGTTCTAATAAATTTGGTTTTAGAACTACAATATAAATTATATATATCAATATTTAAATTGCAAAATTTAATATATATATATATTATATAAATTAATAATTAATTAAGTTTACTAATAATTATTTGATACAATTATCATATATAAATTTATATTCTTCTTATTTTTTATATCAAATAAAAAATGAAAATAAATTAAAAAAAATATATCAAGTGATACTATTGAAGGAGTCTTATTATAATGATTACTTATTGTATATCAAAATATAAATTACAGTATATATATATAAGTAAATTAATTATTATTTAATACAATTTTCATATATAAATTTATATTCTTATTATTTTTTATGTCAAATAGAATATGACAATAAATTAAAATAAAAAAATCAAGTAGGACTAGGAGTCTTATTATAACACTTACTTATTGTATATCTTGTCTATTAGTTATTTTCTATCTTTAGATTTAGACTTCTTACTTGGGTGGAAAACACTTTCTTTAAATAACTAAGCTGACATTAGGTTAAGAGATTATACGAGGACTTGCTGCTTATGAATTGAAAATTTTAAACTCTGTTCCAATAAAGAAAATTTTAAATTATTTTTATTTTTTAAAAAATAATTTCAAAATTTCAAAAAATATTTAAAATTAGTAAATAATTTTAAATATTTTGATTTGTTAAATACTTTTAAAAAATATATAATTTTAGATGTTTTTAATAAATTTGGTTTTAGAACTATAATATAAATTATATATATAAATATATAAATGATAATTTTTAATATATATATAAACTATAACTATGTAAATATATATTATATAGATTAGTAATTAATTAAATTGATAATGAATTAATATAATTATTATTTATATTTATATTTTTTTATATAAATAAAAAATATAAACAAGTTAAATAAAAAATTAAAAAAAATCTTTGAATTAAAAAATTTAAACTTATATTGTCAATTAATTCAAATTCTAATCATTAAAATCTTAAAAAAAAAAAATTAAAAAATGTTTAAAATAATTCTGAATTTAATTTTAAAATTTGTGTTATGTTATTTTTTTTTAAAATTATATGATTTTAGATGTTTTAAATAAATTTAGTTTCCCAAAATATAATTTTAATGTTTAAATTAAATTTAAAATATAAACTTTTAAATATGTTTAAAAAATAATTTAAAACTTTCAAATAAATTTAAAATTTAATTAATAATTCTTAAAATTTCCTTGACTTTAAAAAAAATTAAAATTATATTTGAACTTTTAATTTATTGATCTCCATATTTAATGAATATTTGTACTTTTAGTTTGAGATAAAAATTTTATTATGCAATTTAATACTTATTTAAAAGTTTTAAATTATATTATTATATGAAAATATTTATTTTATTATTTTTGTTAAAGTTAGATATTTTA
This sequence comes from Zingiber zerumbet, assembly GCA_037833815.1. Classification (NCBI taxonomy): domain Eukaryota; kingdom Viridiplantae; phylum Streptophyta; class Magnoliopsida; order Zingiberales; family Zingiberaceae; genus Zingiber; species Zingiber zerumbet. The sequence goes on from JBBMJZ010401404.1 coordinate 8,324, forward strand.
TTCTTGTGATTTTTCTTATGTTAATTTTGTTAATGTTATAATTATGGATGTGTTGTGAATTATTTTATCTTTTTGCTACTCTTTCTATAATGCATAGATGGATACATAACCCTAAAACAACAATCTTATAATGCATCTTAGAGACATGTACGTCGCATAATGGCCAGCGGTCGATTCTCAGGAACTGACGACCTGGGGTTTACTCCACCATGCGCCTATGGCCTGTGTACCTGCATGAACCTCCCTCTATATCCGTGGGGCCGGCACTAGGGGGGCCGCTAAGGTAGCGGATTTACCTTTTTTTAGAGACATGTACGTCGATTAGAGAATCAATTTCACAATGTTTGCATTGTGATATGATTGGACACAACAACGGTGGGGTCACATGCCTAAAACAATATTTTGCTAAGTGTCCAAAAATTTCTTAAGAAATTCATTGTGTAATGAAGGAGGAACTTGATGGTAAAAAAGAATTAAAGTATAAGCAAAAACATAATATGAAATTTTTAATAGGTGAGTCTCTTGAGACCCTATGATGAATTTGAAGGTCGTGGTGAAGGTCTAAATAACGATGAACTTTTAGTAGCTCTTAGTACGTCTCAAACTCAATATAAATGTAAGCAACATATGTGATATAGTGATAATATAGTCAACGCCAGTAGAAGTGACTCAATTACTACAACAACTTTAGGGAGGAGTACAAGTGTTCGTGTAACTTCAACACAAGGTGTTATTGGTCGTTTCTTTCTTTCTATGAGACGAAGGCGTGCAATCGATATTGCTAATATTAATCCACTGACAACAGACTAGGATTGATGATGCATATACAAGGGAGAAAAAAATCAATTGGTCAAAGTATTGCTAAATTTTTTATTTAAATCAAATTCCTCCTAATGCAACAAACAACAAATATTACCACAGCATGATGCCCAACATCCAAAAATCTGTCCTAGTATTTAACCTCCAACTACATATGAAATTGTTGGTTCGTATTTAAACGAACAAGTGGAGGAGATCAAGACTTGGATCATGTCATGCAAGAAACAATGGAGCTTATATTGGGTTACATTGATGTGTGATAGTTGGGCAGGACCTACACAGATGAGTATTATCAACTTTCTGCTATACTGCAATAGAAATGTGATATTTCATAAATCTATTGATGTATTTGTAGAGTATCATGATGCATCTTACATATATCAGTTGATGGATAGCTTAGTTCAAGAGATACGTCTAGAACATATAGTGTAGGTGATTACTGACAATGATGCTAACTAAGAGGATTGGAGAGTTATTGGGGCAAGAGTATCAAACATTATTTTTGGATACCATGCGCAACATATTGTATTGATTTGATGATGACATATATTAGTAAACTCGATATAGTGAAGAATGTAGTGAAAAGAGTTTAGTCGTTATAAAAACTTTTATAATCATCATTAGGTTCACAGATTAATGCGAAAATTTATTGATGGGGAGATTCTGCGACTAGGAGCAATTAGGTTTGTGATTCACTTTCTCTTGTTAAAGTTGTTATTTTAGACAAAAAGTCAAATTGAAGGCCATGTGGGAAGTCTCTCGATACTCTTAGTACGATGGAAGGTAGGGAGGCGCAAAAAATTATTATATATATTAGATTTTGGGACTACATTGCACATATGCTTATGATGCTCTTGTACGTTGTTCAACGTAAAGTTAACATGGATAAGAAGTTACAAATAAGCAATGTTATCATCTAATTCCTGAAGCAAAAGAAGAAATTAAGAGACGTCTACAATCACCAACTAAGTATCAACATTATATTGATATAATCAACGCAAGATGGGACAACCAAATGGGAAAATATATTTATTTGATAAGTATGTAATTTTTTTAATAATATATTTTTTTTAATACTGCTATTAATAAATATATATAGTTAATTATTTTAGGCTATTATTTCAATCCAACATATCAATGCTAATATAGTTTAGCCACAAATGACAATCTATTAGTGACTCTTAGAAATGTATATTAAGACTACAAACAAATAGAGAATTAACTGCTAAAGCTATTAATGAAAAGTTGATTATTTCAAGAAGTATGGGTTTTTTTTTTACAGTCCTTTTGTAGTGTCATGCAAATATGCAATGGATGTACGTAAATATAACATAAATTATTACTAATTATTGACAACAAATATGAATTCTATTTTAATTTTTTTTATTTATCTTACCGCTAATGGTAGTTACAATACAGAGGATCAACCCCAAATTTGAAAAAGATTACGATACGAATTCTCTTGCATCTTTTGGTTGAGAAAGAAATTAGTCAACTTTCTCTCTCATTCATAAAAAATATGAAATTGGCTTTTTTATCGTCACTCTAAGAAGATGGTTTATGTTCATTATAATATGTATTTTCATCTAAGAGCCATAATATAAGAAAAGAAAGAACAAAAGTATGATATAGACCCATTTGATATTAGATTTGTCTAAACTAAGGATGATGATCCAATGATGGGTTGGTGGAGTGTTGTTGAGGCTGAGAATCCGTTATTTGATGAAGCAGGAGATCCACCACGACCATCTCAATTGCTTGCCCAACAAATTGAAAATGTACAAGCTAGAGAAGATGTCAGTGAGGAAGATGATGAAGTTTTTGATTGAAAATTTGATTTTATGGATTTCGACCCAAACCTTCTCAAACATTGCAACCCCAAACCCAACCAAAGTTCATAGAAAAAGGCAAAGGCAAAGCCTCTGCAATTTTTACTAAACAGAAAGGAATAGGCAAAACTTATGCTTTTAAGGGAAGGGGTTAATTAAAAATTTATGAGAATATGATGACAGTGGACCTTCTGACACTGTAATCCGACGAGAAGTTCCAAATGATAACAGTGATATGTGCAAGTACTATGGAAGTGATGACAGTGGTGGGATCCAAATTTCTTGAAGACCATGCAAATCCTTGATCATTATGGCCGAGCACGCGACCATGCTTTTTAACTAAGCCTCATTAATGCTGTCCGGTGGATGAGCGCCACGTGTCCCTCTTTCTGCCGTCACACCTTTGATGTGACAGGCGGATATCCGTTGGCGACATGACAGACTCCTTTTTGAATTCAACGGTTGGATTTTCCCCTTGGTTTTCGTACCCCTGGATCGGACGGCTCAGGTCGATCGGTCGTGAGGTTTATAAACCTCGTGTGCGTCGCCTTCCGCCTTACTTCGCACATCTTCGTCTTCGAGTTTTCTCTCTACGTTTTGTTTCCTCTGTCTCTCCGGCGATCTTCTAGTAAGCTTCCTCTCCCTTTCAATCGGATCTTTTCGTTGCACCTCTTCAATCACCTTCTTTTTTGCTGGTAAGCTCCTCATTACCCCCCGTCGCCGTCCCTGGGCTCTGGTACATGTCCATCGAGTGTAGGTTCGATTGCGGCAACACTGAGAGTTTGAGAACCGCTTTTGAAATTCCATTTGACTATTAAATCGGTTTTCCTTTGGCTTTCGACCGCCCGAACGAACCTCCGCTGGATTTTTTATGCTTCTTTAGGGACCAATTTATCGCCGGTCTGCGGTTCCAGATCAATCCTTTCTTTTCTGTCGTTTGTAAATATTTTTATATTTCTCTCCATCAATTAGTGCCGAACTACTTTCGGCTGCTGTGCGGGGTCGTCATTTTGTTCCTCCTGCACGACATTCCTCTTACTCCTCAGCTCTTCCACTATTTCTATTATCCTAAATTGTCCGCGCCGGGGACTTTTCTCTTCTAAGCCCGAGTGGGCCTAGTCTTCTTTGATAAGATGTCGTCCTCCAACACGGACTACTTCTTTGTTTGCTTTCCTGAGCGACCGGACTTTCCCACTAGCTCGCAGTTAGAAGTGCCGAACCCTCCGGAGCTTAAGAAATACAAGAGCCGATCCGATTACCTCAACGCAGCTTCAAGCTTGGCAGGTCAGAAGTACCATATCCACAAGTTACTGTTGGAGGACGTCCTCTACGTGTTCGGCTTGAGCCCAATCCGAACAACGCTTCCGTCTAGCGTAGGTATGCTCTTTCTTTTCCCCAACCTTTGAATCTAACTAATTTTTCTTCCTTTTGTGCAGTTCGAATCATGTTACGAGTGCGGCTGGCCGGCAAGTGTAAGTTTGCGGACGCAGACATCAACATTGCGATTGTAGCCGAGCTGAAGAGTCGCGGTTTGCAGTCGGTCGGCTCCAACGAGGATCCGCTTGGTGAAGAGGGGGGAATATAGATGCTGGGTAGAGAAGTTGGGGGAAGTCAGACAGTCGCGAGCGACGCAGCGGCTATAACAACGGATCTTCCGTCCGTTCGGCCGTCCATGGTCCCTATATCGGTCGCCTCCGAGTCGGCCACTTCCGACGAGCCCCTTCGACAACGCAAAAGATGCCGAGCGGAGTGGTCCTCCTGAACTGCCACTTCAGCCTGCAGACCCCCACAACGGTCATCTCTCGACCTCTATCCGAGTGGGGTGAGACTTCTCTTCCACCTCTTGAGCAGGGAATTGGGGAACTCCCTGCGTCCCTATCCTCCGACCGGACGCCTTCACTGTCCGGGTTGCCTCAGGGACGATCTACACGCCGCCGATCGCCTTCATGCCCTCACCTTTGTCGGCGACTTCTGATCCTTCTGGTCCGAGCGACCAGAGATCAATAACGACAATCATCCACCTGCCGACTGACAAGTACCGCAATCCGGATGACTCAGTGTCCCTCACCCCCGAGCATCAAATAAGAATCCAAGGGTTGTTCGCATAGACACGGGGCTGATGCCTGAGCTCGTGTAGCGATTATAACTCCGGGGGAATTGCTAATAGCCACACCCAGATGTCCATTAGGGTATGTGTACCTTTCTTTTTCCTTCTCCCCTATTTTTTTTGTCTGCTCGGCTTATATAATGCAATCGTCTTTGTAGTACTGGGTGGAAAGCCTAGCCATGTGCCACAGGCTTGCTTATCTGGAGCATGAAGTCCAGTTTCGTGCTCCG
>JBBMJZ010401413.1:0-13307 GCA_037833815.1 Zingiber zerumbet
GGTCGGGTGTGGCCAAATGCTAGGCATGGAGATCCAACAGGTCACGGTTGACCGGGAGTTGGGTTGGAGACTTTGGATTTGAGTTTGACTCAAGTCTAGGTTGGTCAATCGATCAGGCGATCGATTGAACCAGGGTCCAATCGATCAGCCGATCGATTGGAGTGTGCTGCGAAAGAAGGAATGACCCAATTGATTGGTCGATCGATTGAGAGCATTATTTACGAGCACAGAGGTCTTCCCAATCGATCGGGGGATCGATTGGGAGCTTGCAATCGATCAGTCGATCGATTGGGCAAGGAAGTTCTCGCGCGATTGCGAGGACACAAAGAGCGTCTGAATCGATCCACCGATCGATTCAGACTGTCCCAATCGATTGGTCGATCGATTGTGATTCGACCGTTGCGCAGGTTGCAGGTGATGGATGGCTGGGATTGTGCAGAGCTGATGTAGCAATCAATTGGAGTTGATTTCAATCGATTAGAGGCACTGTATATAGCTTGGGTGGAGCGTTTTCTTCGCTAGATTTTTACGATCTTCTCCCGCGAGCTTACAGTGATCTTCACAGCGATTTCTCCAGCACTCACACCAGTTCTTGAAGGCACTTGGAGAGCATCTCCAAGGTTCAAGAGGCAACAGCAAGTAGCAAGAAGAAAGGTGCATTCACTTGTATTCTTAGAGTTTCTTCTTGTATTTTATGTTTGTATTGTGTGTGAGTGTGTACGAGGCTTCTCCGCCTCTGGCTGCGACCTAGAAAGAGTTATTCTTAGTGGAGATAACGTGTCGTACGTGGATCCTTGGATTAGTCATATCTTCTTGAGGTGGATACTAAGTAAATCCTAGGTGTTAGCGTTTTAGTTTGTCGTGTCTTTCTTTCCGCTGTATATCATCAAGACGACGCAATCAACAAGCGAGCGACGAGGAGCTATTCACCCCCCTCTCTAGCTGGACACATCGGTCCCAACAAGAAGGAACAAGATTGATCGACAAGTTGAAAAGGGCACATGAACATCTATAAGAGATGGAAAGTGTTAGATCATTGGACCGATTAGAGAGGGTGAATAATATGTAAATTGAAATTATAACTTCTCTTACTAACTTGCTAGCAAGGACACACTTATCAATTAAATAAAAATAACATAAAAGAAAAAAAGAGACAAGGAATTTTCTTAGCTACAATCTGGGTGGTTGTTAATCTAAGACTATGAAAAGCGCACTAAGAATCTCCTTCTTCTAACAAAGGTCGGAGGCAGGGTAGCCTCTTATAATAGTTGAAAGCATAGAAAGAAATACAAAAGTTACGAATAAATGTGTTTGATCATGTCCAAAATCTGAGCTAGACGAAGGTCGGACAAGTTGTCACTGGCGTTGACGAAGAGGCCACTGGAGCACCCTTCTCGTATGCGCCTACCAGAACGTACCCCCACGTGGTGCTGAATGACAACGATGACTGGGCTGACCACTAGAGTTCTGCGTGCACTCAGACAAGTACACGGAACGTTAGAGGCCAAAAACCAGGGGAAAAGTTCCCGAAGCAGGTCCTCCGACGCTCAAGTTAGATAATTTTTCCCCAGAAGAACAGTGTACGAAGAAGAAAGAAAAGTACTAGACAAGTGCGAATGTGCGAGAGAGCGTACCAGGGTAAGGGAGAGGACCTCCCTTTTTATATGATCATGCGTACTTCTGGAGCCTAGCCCCTGTCAGAGGATGTCGAGTGTCAGGAATTGTCGGGTGATGGAGGACACATGACACCCTTCTACGGGACGGAAGAAGGTTCCACTCACAAATGATGGCCGACCCTTAGAATATTCCTTGACATGCATCAATCATTCTCTGTTAGGCAGTTACGATTTCTTGACTTTGTTGTCACCTAGCGCCTTCTGTCCCACCCAGGTGACGGTTGGGAGTTGGTTTGCTGAGGGGATCAGACATGGATATAATTGAGCTAGAAAAATTCGACCAGTCGGAATAGGTCAGGCAACACCCCAATTGCTTCCCGCACCTCAGACCTAGGTATCGCCGATCTGAAATCCTGATATGTGAAAAACCTGACTGGGCACCATGTCCTTGATGTTCTAAGTCGGTCCTACCTTTTCTTTCTCTAACTGCCAAAATGCCACGTCACCTTGATTCTTGGCTGTGACATCCCCCCTGCCTTTTAACTGTCATGTCTCCTTGACTTTTGACAGTCATGTCCCCTTGACTTCTGACTATCACGTCCCCTTGACTTCCGACTGCTCAGCTTTATCAACCCCCACTATTATGCGCAGTATCAGTGTCCTTTACAACTAGCTCTAGGGAGTTATTTATAGTATGCTGGTCAAAAGTGATCTTTGTTGATGTGGCAATTCAGAGGGGCCTCGAATGTTGGAGGCTCCTCCAACCAGATAAATTTTATCCTTATCGCTACCAACGTTTAGCTGTTTAGGTAGCTAGAGGTATCTCGGTTCATTAGAGGTGCCTTGGTTCAACTAAACTGAATTCCACGATTTATCTCCTCGCCAATGACGGGAGGTTCTTAGAGGTGCCTTGGTTTATCAGAGATGCCTCAAGTTCGTTGCATGAGAGGCTCCTCGGGTCTTCACTTCATCAAGGCACCTCCAATCGATTAGAGGTGCCTTAGATGGTCAACTTCCAAATTGGCCATCACTCTTCTCACCCTTAGGTGATGCTTTGGCCGTCCGGAGTTGAATCCACCCGAATCTAACTCCGACCTCCTTTTCGAACAAAGTTCCTCCCTATTTCTTGTCCCTCAGATGCACCGTGCGCGTCTTTTTTGCTCCACCAATATATTCTTTCGTAGCTCCTCGTCCCTCGAATGCACTGAGTCCGTCAGCTCTCTTCCCATGTCATCTTTCTTGCTTGCTGCATCTCTAGTTCAACTTTTTTTGTTCCTAAGTTCCCATACATTTAGACACAAGACAATATATATGACATAATTTAACTCGGTTGATCAACGTCAAAACTAACTTGAAGTAAATATAGAAAGGACACTAGATCACTGACGACTATCAGAGTACACGTTTTTGAGAGATCAATATAGAAAAAGAAAGAGTTAATTAGGTTTTAAAAAAAAGATATATAATTAAAAATAATCAGCTACAAATAAACTAGAAATAATCTAAAATTAAGAATAGTTGTTTTTTAAAATTAATCTAAAATTAAAGTGAATGTTTTTTTTAAATCAATATAAATAATATAAAAATATTAGGGGTCTCAATAAAATTGGGGTCCTAGGCATAAACCATTAAGGCCTATCCCTTGAGCCGGCATTGACAACTATAATATGAAAAAAAAAATTATTATTCGGAGTCTGAAAAGGATTTAAATGGCAGCTTGAACCTAATATTATATTGGGTCGTTACAGGTTTCATCTCATAACCGGTTATAGATATCTGAATGAGTTTCGATGTGACATGTTATACGTCCCGTGGTTCAATATCAATTAAAAATTATGACATCTCAAAATTTATGATTTTAATATTTATATTATAGTAATTATGAAATCGTAGCTACTATAACTAATTTCAAAGTTACTACAATTGAGCAGTCACGCGGGTGTAACAACTACAGTTTCATAGTTACTATAACATGAATATTAAATACTAAATTTTAAGAGATCATAACTTTTATCTCGAGCTAAAACACGGGACGTATAATATATCAAATCAAAACTAGTTCAGAGATCTATAACTAATTACAAGGTAGAACTCATAACAACCTGATTTCAGGTTAAAAATATTATTTAATCTTTGTTTAGAGACTCAAATTAATTTTAATCTTAAATTTTTTTCCATGTTACAGTACAATGGTTATGAGACATCCAATTAAGTGAGGAGAAGTAAATATTGTGCTAAAGGATATTTGGGTAATAAAATCTCCTTATATAATAATAATAATAATAATAATTAAATAAAATATTTAATTAATTAAAAATAAAAATGAAGCTCATCCGGATGATTTAGAAAATAAGGGGCGCTCAATAATTAATTAATCTTTAGATTTTTTTTTTTCGTTACTCAAATTTCGACCTTCGTTATGATTGAAGGGAATACAAAGTCCTACTCGCGACTCCCACCTCATTCATGGAAGGTAAAAGAAGTGTATTCGTCGTTGAGTAATTAAAGTTGTTGCAAAAAAAACGTTTTATTCTAGCACGCGTCAATCGCCTGCTGCTCGGTCAACTATCGTGGTGTTTAGAAAAGGTCAACCCAAATATTCGTCGGTATATGGAAGATAAACTAATAAAAGAAAATTTTGAGCCGCGCCCAAAGACTTCGATGCGCCTCGCGATTTCGTCGGTTTGATTGCGATTGCGAAGTTTGATAAATGAAAAAAAAAAATGGCGATTAATTTCCTTGTGCGAGTCTCTGCCTTGCTGCTGCTCCGCCTCGTGCCGTCTCGCTTCCCTATTTCCTATTGCCGGCCAAGCAGGATTTGGTGCTAGGGTTTCCTCGCTTCCCTGACGAGATTGCTCCGCTTCTCTACTTTCCCGAATCTGTGAGCAAGTTAGTATTTTCTCTTGTTTTTTGGGGGAAATTTCCCCCCCTTTTTCGTTGCGATTGGCGAATTGGTGGTATAGTTGCATGAATTGGTAAGATTGCGATCTTGAAGTGTTGACCGATTGATGATAATTCGGCTCCTTGCGAATTGGTGATACTATTTGCACTTGTAGGTCATCTGGTTGCTTGTTTTCGTTCTCTTATACTTTGATTCGAGAGTTCAGAATGATTCTGTTTGGGCGATGAAAGCATCTATTGCAATTTTAAATGAGACATTTAGAAGAATTGTTTTTTTTCCCTTCATTTTCTAAATATTTCTTCTCGATGATAACTGGATTTCTCTTTTGTTACTATGAAAAGAAGAAGAAAAAAAGAATCGTCTAGTTCTTGCAGATTGTAGACCTGCCACTGTTTCCTTGAGTAAAGGCTTCTCATGAACAGAATGTCTTTAGAAAGAAGTTTTCTAGTTCATGATGCCTTCAATTGTTGGTGATAGACCTTTGAATCTAAGGAAATTAATAGCACAATGGTGTAGAATGTCGAGGTTGTTAATATCTAATACTAAATTTGTCAAGTTTTGAATTGTACAGTATAAACTACTTAAAATATTATGAAACATTGTAAGATATCAGTAGGAACATTCAAATCTATTATGAGTAAAAATTGAGTTGAAAGATTGAGCATTGTTTGCATCCCTTGTGGTTAAAGTTTCTGTCAGTCAGCTCTTCTACTATGCTCTCTTTAGCACCCTTGAATCTGTCATAATTCTTATGATTCCTATATTTGTGTTTTGTTTTCTTTTTGCCTTCTATTATGTCCTTTTATTTTCTCATCCCAAGAATAAATCCTATCTAATTCAGTCTCTTGCTATTTATTTATTTATTTTTTGTTTTATAATCAACAGATCTTCTAAGAAATTCTAAGTGGAAGTTGGATCATTTTAATAAATGGTGATGGTGATGCCTGCATTATTTTCCGACGAAGCAGCTTCTTACCCTTTGGACTTGGAGAATCTGAAAATGGATTTGGATTGGGATGATGTATCATGTTCGATCTGTTTGAACTGCCCTCACAATGGTGTGCTACTTCATTGCTCCTCATACGAGAAGGGTTGCCGTCCATTCATTTGCGATACTGATCAAAATCACTCTAACTGTCTCGAACGGTTCAAGAATGCATATAGAATTCCTGCAGCTATAAAAGATACTTCCACAGATGGGGTCACTATTATCTGCTTTCAAGGTATATCAGCAAGCATCGGCAACCAACCAACCTGCCCACTGTGCAGAGGTGCTGTAACTGGGTGGCTCATCATCGACAAGGCCCGGGTCTGCTTGAACATGAAGGAGCGATGTTGTGAAGAGAAACATTGTGCATATACAGGCAACTTTTTTGAGCTCCAAAAGCATGCTAAAGTAAGACACCCATATTCATGCCCTTCTAAAATCGATCCTGCACGAAAATTGGACTGGGAAAATTTCCAGCAGTCATCAGAGATCATAGATGTCTTGAGCACTATACATGCAGAAGCACCACACGCAGTGGTATTGGGGGACTATGTCATCGAATATGGAGATTCAGAAGCTGGTGATGAATATATAGGTGTTAGGAGGAACAGAGGCCGTTGGTGGAGCTCTCTCTTATCTTGTAGATTGATTCCAAGATTTGGGTGTTTAAGGACTCGGCGGAGATCCTCCCATGGTGATGATCGGAGCAGACATGGGTCTATCGCTGATGTTTCATACATAGGAGAAGCATTTTCATCCCTTGACATAAGAGAGTACAGATTTTCGGAAACTGATGATGGAGTTGTCCAAACAGGTGTCAGTACTGCCCCGTCTTTGGTGATTCCTGGCCACTACAGGTGGGAGTTTTCTTGTCGATTCATATTTAATTTCGGCATCTTTATTACTGGTAATCTTCTATCCTATAGGATCATTCAGCTGGAGAATTGATAAGAGAAGATTTAGCATGCAATGACTTAGCAACTTAAGGAACAAATACATACTTAGAGTGATACAAAGAGTTATCTTTATTGAGTATAATGATGAGTAAAGTGGTAGTTGTAATACTTGCCGAACACATTTCTTGCTCCTATAAATCCCTTGTATGATTCATCTTTCTGATTTCTTTTATCTTTTCGACACTTACAGATACAGGCCACGTGAGATACACCAGTTGCAATACGATCGATGACCAGCGGAATACGCAGAATCTAGTTGGTCCTCTTAGGTTGCTCTTGTTGGCTTGTTAGATTTAGATACAATTCTGGTCGGCATAGATTTTACTTTGTCTACATTTCTCCCTGTACATAATGCTCTGGCTTAAAACATGGGAAAGTCCTTAAATAAATGTGAAGGATGCATCGATTCAAGTCCTCTTGTTCTTATGCTTCTAAGTGATCTTTGTTATTGTTTAATAAAACAACTCGGCTACACCATTGGGGTATCTTTGTTGTCGTGAAAGCTTGCATGTCATTTAGATCAATTGTAGCATGATACTTGTAGTCAAATTCCAATCCACCAAATTATAGTTTGTCAAATCTGTTTAGTGGAAACACAATTCAGAAATTTCAAAAGCATGTCACGATCAACTAGGAAAATGAAGATCAAACTTTTTAAAAAAAGTATTTCTCATGACATTTCTCATCCTAAGACTTTAACAAGAGCACACTACACAGAATAATAGAAGTCAAAAGGAAGCTATAACACACTAAAGAAACACAATAAATTCATAAAGAAGAACAAAGGAGAAACAGCATGACCAACCTCATCCACTCCTCAAATTTGTTGTGCTGGCAAACACAATCACAGCACCATAAGACATCGCCTCCTGACCTGCCTCTTCCATTAGTCTCTGCCTTTCTCTGCAATCCACATGCATGAAAAGCCCAAGTATATTCTTGCAGGCGAAAGCCATCTTTGATTGCACATTGATTTGATTGATGGCCGTGGCCTACTCAATCTCCAACTCATCTTTGTCTTCTTCTTCTTCTTCCCAGATATTTGAGAATCGAGAGCATTCCGAGCCTTTGTTGAATCATATAAGGCAAGTTCCGATCTTGTTTGTTGAATCAGAGTCGTTTGCTGCGAATTGATTGATAAAGAAGGCAAAAATCGGAGCTTTTTTGTTTCTTGATCGGAAAGGAATGGAGTTTTGGACCTCGCTGGCGTCGCTGATGGGGGTGTTCGCCTTCTGCCAGAGCATCCTCCACGCGTTGTTGCCGCCGGAGTTGCGGTTCGCGGCGACGACGGTCCTGCATCGCGCGTTCCTCTGCTTCTCGACTTACTGCTACTACGACATCACGGAGACGGATGGCATGAGCACCAACGAGCTGTACCACTCGGTGCAGTTGTACCTCAGCCGCTCCGCGTCCGTCGCCGCCACGCACCTAAGCCTCTCCCGCGGCCTCAACTCCTCCGCCTTCACCTTCGGGCTCAGCAGCCACGACCGGCTGGTGGACACCTTCCGCGGCGCCACCGCCACGTGGGAGCACGTCGTGACGCAGAGGCAGGCGCAGACGTTCTCGTGGCGGCCGCTGCCGGAGGAGAAGCGCAGCTTCACGCTCCGGATCAAGAAGAAGGATAAACCCCTGTTCGTCCCGGCCTACCTCGACCACATCATGGACACCGCCACCGAGCTCCGCCGCCGGAGCCAGGACCGCCTCCTCTACACCAACTCCCGCGGCAGCGCCGGGGGCATGGAGTCCCGCGGCTTCCCATGGGAGTCCGTCCCCTTCAAGCACCCTAGCACCTTCGAAACCCTAGCTATGGATCCGGAGCGGAAGCAGCTCATCATGGCCGACCTCAGGGACTTCGCCGAGGGCAAGGCCTTCTACGAGAAGACCGGTCGCGCGTGGAAGCGCGGATACCTGCTCTACGGTCCGCCGGGAACCGGAAAGTCGAGCATGATCGCCGCCATGGCCAATTTCCTTGGGTACGACGTCTACGACCTCGAGCTCACTGAAGTCAGCACCAACTCGGAGCTCCGCAAGCTCCTCATGAAGACCACTTCCAAATCCATCATCGTCATTGAGGACATCGATTGCTCGATAAACCTCACCAATCGAGGCCCCAAAAAGTCACCGACCCCGCTGATCGATCCGCCGTCGCCGGAGGATCCCAATGTCGCCGTCGCCCCCGCTGCCGCACCCAAGACGATAACTTTATCCGGGCTCCTTAATTTCACCGACGGATTGTGGTCGTGCTGCGGCAGCGAGCGGATCTTCGTGTTCACCACCAACCACGTCGAGAAACTCGACTCGGCGCTGCTCCGATCAGGGAGAATGGACATGCACATACTGATGGGTTACTGCTCGTTCCCGGCGCTCAAGATCCTGATGAAGAACTACCTAGGGTTAGAGGACGGCGAACTCGACGAAAAATCCGACCTTTGGGCCCGATTGGCGGCGGCCATCGACGAGGCCGAGATAACTCCGGCTGACGTCAGCGAGATCCTGATAAAGAACCGGCGGCGGGAGAAGCACGCGGCGGCGGCGGAGCTTCTGGAGGTCCTCAAGGCCCGGGTGGAGAAGAGGAGGAAGGAGGGAGGGAAAATTAGTTCCGGCGAGGGTGTGGAGGTAGAGGAGGAGGAGAAGAGGGCATTGGACAGCCCCAAAGAGAGCGGCCAAGACACCGAGAGTGACGGTGGCAAAGAGGCGGCGGCGGCGGTGGCGGTGGCGGCGTTATGAGGAGTAACCATGGCCTCCATGTGCTTTCTGAAATGCCTCTGCCATTGTGATTGTTGAATAAAGAGTTTGTTGTATAGCCTTTTGCCATTTGCCCATTCCATTTTGCACTCCGTTAACATCATTTGGGTTGTAGATTTTATGATCTGAAGAAGAGAATAAACTCGATATGTATTTATTACTTGCATCCCCAAACCTTTTCTTAGATTTCTTTGTTAAGGCAAACTCAATTCGTTTGTTGTATAATTGTCACCCAAAATTAATGGCAATTTAAGTAACCAACTAAATGGTACGGCAAGGCACTCACATAGTTTCTCCGCTTGAATTCTAGTTACAGCGTATTACAAGGTATTTTACTCCGGTGGAATGAAAAATCCGGAACCAAAAGTCCAAATGTCAAGATTATAAAAAAAAGAAAAATGAAATATAACTATCTTCAAAGATTGAGTCATCTTGATATACCAAAATATAGAGGTAATTGGAAGAGATTGCTCAATAGCAATATTTACAAACAAAATCATGATTTAAGATTTAGGGTTTAAGATTTTTAAATTTGCCAATATATAGATCATCACGATGTCTTGGTCACCCCGTCACCCCCTATCAAGAAGTTTTAAAATAGTCTTACTTAAGTAAAGCGGCAAAGGATTAGATCAAATTCAGTCTCCACAAGTCTGGTGCACTGATAAAATACTCATAGAAACACTAAAAGAATCAAGATTTGAATGTTAAAAGAAATGAATATTCTCAAAGTTTGCTTTTGAGTATGTATAAATGGGCTCCCTCTAGATTAGTCAGGCTAAGATTAAACACCTAAATTATCAAAAAAAAAAAAAATCTAAATCAAATTCACTAGTTATTTATTCTTAACCATTCCACTAGTTTGATGTCCAAATCCATAGCGACTCATAAAGGTACAAAACAATCCAATCAAAGAGACAGAGGGAATGCTAAACTTTATGGAGATTTCAAACAAAAAGCAATTGTCAATCTTTATGGAATAGAAAAACATTTGTTAAGAGTGTTAAAAGGAAGGTGCCAACTCACTAAAAATTGACAAGATCTCGAAATCTAGTGTCAAGATTTTGAGTGCGAAAATTGTCTTCATGGAAAGGAAGAACCCTTCCAAATTAGTGGTTTCGATGTTGAAAGCATGCCTTTTCCCCCACAATCTCCATTCCTTGCTATGCGATTTTCTGTTCGATGACTCATAGCTGATAAGGACTGAGTCACACAACAACAATAAGAAAAGAATCGAATCAAAGCGATGGATACTTTAAGGGAGACTCATTTCTCTATTGGAAAGTGGCTTGGCCTAGTCGACTATTTGTCCATTTGCTCGTGAGGGTTTAGTTTTATGGAATCTCTTGCTCGCTTTGATGGCCTCTATTTTGTTTTTTTTTCCATTGCTATCAATTGAATGCATGCATTGGTGTCCTATAGCTCTAGTGCCATTCCAAGTGTGTGGTGGAGTCTTTTGTGAAGCTCTATATTTTTAAGCAACTAATGTAGGTGCCCATCATGGTAAAGAAAAAGGATGTTATTTCTTAAGCCCCCATGACTTTTATGGAAAGGGTATAAATCGCCCCTGTGATTAAGGTATAGCAGTTAAGTCCTCCAAATTATTAATCAGACATCTAAGATTTAAATTTTAATTATAGTGCAATGTAGAGATTTTTCTCCAGTGGAATGACAAATCTAACTAAGAATGTTTACCACTTGGATGAACATGAACATCTATAAGTGCTTCCATATATATATATATATATATATATATATATATAAAAGGAGTATAAGTTATATATTTTGCCGAATGTCAAGGTTGTATATCTTTTTTCTAACCTACTTAGGTCTAAAATAATCAGATCCCTTAGAGATTCTAAACATACTTAAAATTACCAAGTAATTATAGTCAAAAATTATTCAAATGTTAATTAAACTACTCAAATTTAATCAAAATATTTCATTATCATCGAGAATATCCTATTTTGAAAAAAAATAAAGGGCATACTATATATCGAAAATACCTTTATTGTAGTATTATAATATTAATTTGGTCAAACTTACTTCAACATATTTGAAATTTCTAATTAATTATAGTTAAATTTAATATAATATTAATCAAAATTATTGCTCAAATATTGATTAAAATTATTTAAGATTGTCTAACATGGTCAAAACTTATCAAATATTATTATACCAATTTCGAAAAAAAAAGGCTATAAACTTAGAATAGTTTTGATTAAAACTATTATACTAATACAAGAACCAAATTTAGAAATTCGAATTGACTGGACTTTAGATGTAGAAGAAGTAAGTTTTAGTGAGCTAAATAAAAAAATTACATATTGTACTACTAAAGAAATACAATTACAATTGAACATCTTACGTGATCATTGTATGAATTTTTTTATTTATATAAATATTTAAGCATCTGAACCTTCAGTCTAATTAATTTTGAAGGTGGATGGTTGACTAGAATTTTGATATATTATTTTAACTCTTAGACTTATTGTTTATATACTCATATGGTTAATTAATTCATATCATGTTTTATAAGTATGATCTAATTTTGAGCCCATTATAATTTTTTTTCTAAATTTTGTTATTATTTCATAATTTTATAGGAAATTAAAGAGGATTCACTCAAAGCCCTCAATCCGGTTCAAGATTAAAAGAGAGTTCGGTTCACATTGAAGTTGGTCCACTTGCAAAAAGATGGGCTAGCTAGTTCGGTTCTATTGGATGGGGTTGAAATCAAATGGAGAGCTTGGTTCACCTCAACCTAAAAAAAACATTTTATCAACCCAATCTGAAGCCCAATTTCAATCCATAATCCAATATTTTTTTTTTCTTTTAATGGATCCGGATCTCACTCCACCCAAAAATCCAAAACTAATAGGAAACCTTTCTCTCTTCACACAAAGCCCCTTACGGAAATTAGCCCGATGCACACACCTTCGACGCCACTCTCCTCCATCGACAATCCACCAAGGTCGGTGGCTTCCTCCCTCATCACCGCCGCCGGCCATCCCCATCCATCTTCACCTTATCTCTTCCTCCACCATAGGCTTTCCCTTTCCCCTCTCCTCTTCGGGTTAGAAGAGGAGAGGTCATCTCCTCCTCCACTCTGGTAGTTCATCTGTCCTCCTCCACTTTGATAGTCATCTTCCCCTCTTCGGGTTAGAAGAGGAGAAAACCCCTTCATCTGGCCAATCCACAGCAACTCCGGAAGCTTTCCCTTCTTCTCTTCAGGATAGAAGAGAAGAAGTACTTCACTTCATTCGGCTACAGCACATTTTCCTCGTTTCGGACAGCCGTACCATACTTTGTTATTTCATTTCTTAGCCTTAGCACAAAAATCTAAACCTCTAGTTTCATATAAAAAATCTAAAAGTAATAACAAATCAATCCTAAAAACTATCATCCATATTCATCGTTACATTCATTAGAAGATGATCTAAGTCATCCCTATGCTATTTTGCATAAAGAGAGTTTGGTAACAAATGTGGTAACACTACAAGAAAAAAGCCTTACAACAACGGTTTTTCACCGTTGTCGTAGCCCATTTCAGACTGTTGTTAAAGGCTGTGTTGTTAAAGGGGGTGCTCAAAGACAACAGTTTTTAACCGTTGTCTTTGAAGGAAAAGACAACAGTTTTACAACGGTGAAAAACCGTTGTCTTTTCATTCAACGACAACAGTTGTTTCACCGTTGTCTTTAAGCATATGCCTAGGCTCTTCAACAACAGTTTTGAACTGTCTACGACAACAGCTAAAAACCGTTGTCTTTTTTGCCAATGACATCGGTTTGACAACGCTTAAAAACCGTTGTCTTTTTAGCGAACAATGTTAATTAACATCAGTTTGACAATGATTTTTCACTGTTGTCTTTTAACGCCATTGACAACAGTTTGACATATTTAAACTGATGTCTTTGGGTACAATATACAACATTTTGACAATAAATAAAAAACTTATTAATCTTTTCCTACTCAACGGTTTATAAAAAACATCATCATCCTGTGCAAATTTCATCCAGTGCAAATTTCATTGATAAAAAACCTACAATCCAAACATAATCAATATTTACAATGCAAATTTCATTAAAGTACCAAACAT